>JAOSBK010000205.1:4146423-4205398 GCA_027568895.1 Erythroxylum shatona | reverse complement strand
TTTCAATCAACTTGTTCACTCTCAATTTCATAGTACATACACATTTACTCAAAATTCAAGTCATCTAAAACCAAAAATAAATCTTTTCACATTAATTTCCTTTAACTCAAAACACTCACAACACATCCATATACAAAAACAATCTTTTCATACATTATCTTCAAACATATTATGTCAATTTGCTCCAATTAGCATGGCTCAATTAAAACATCAAACGCAATCATTCCACTTTATGCATATTCTTTTTCTTTGTACTTGCATAATTCGCCACGATTTCCTCATTTAATTTCATTTCATAAATCAAAAATCCTACTAAGAGATCGGGGTCCAACAAAACCACTAAATATACCTAATAATTGGGTTTTGTTTTTTGTTACTAAATAAAACCAGCCTTATGTCCAAGGCAAAAGAGGATTGAATCTATTTTGCTTTGGACCATCTTAAGAGATCTAAACATAACTTTAATATTGACCCAAGCAACGAAACGTTTCACCTGTATTTTTGCTTTCGGCCCAAAGCTTGAAACGTTTATGTTTTCAAAGGGCCTAAAGTAACCAATATCATATCATCTCATCATCTTCCAAACCTGTATGGACTATGGGACCCCTGCCCCTAATTCCATCCTTATTTTTATAATTTAAACCTAATTCAAAAACCAGTTGATTAAAAAATATTATTTTAATTAATGAACTAAAGAATTTATAATAATCCAGATAATATCATTTTACTAAATCGTTTCAAATTAAACTGAATTTAATCAAAAATTACTAATTTATTTTATTAATTTTGAGACAGATTAAATCAAATTTAACATGTTTTACGAGGTATTTTAAGAGGGTCTCAACTATAGGAAGGCATCTCTAAGCCATCCACTCCCAGACTAATCTCCGCTCCAATCGGGTAGGTCCCTTGCGAGAGGTAAAATTCTGGTCCTAAATTTTAAACGGCTATATATATAAGGATGGTTCGAACCTGCAACCTCACTTAATCTAGAAGAGCCTATTACCAACTCACTTCACTTAACCTGCCACCTCACTTAAGAAGGAACTGAATTGGTTGGGTTATTTGTTACATTTTGAAGCTGACATGAAAGCTTATACTGACCGTATATTGGAGACAGGTAATGTTCAACAAGAAGGCCACAGACCACCAAGAAGTCTCCCAAAAACGAAACAGACCCTGTAAAATCATCCACTCAGGTAGAAATTTTATTGAGATGCGATTTTGGGGTCCCCTGTACAATCATCCATTACCATATAATCATATATCCTTGCCACGCATCACGTACGCCTGCTCGGGCTTAGCTGCTCTACTTAATGCTCCACCAACTAAGCGATAAGACAGGGGACACCAACACATGTTTTGATCGGTTGGAAATAGATCATCACTGACAAAAGTGTTTCCCTTTGCTTAAATGAGTTTGGACCACACATCAACACTTTTAACCACATTTAGTTCTGTTCCTTTCATTCGCAGATTTCTACCTTTGTATGATTTGGGGCGTTTCCTGAAATGTTCCATGTCGCTTATCAGTTGCACATTTCTCTGAACAACTGGCTTGTGCATATACTCCATATCCATTGTCAAATCTAATGACTTTTTCCTATTTGATCTTAATAGCTTGGAAGCTATCACGAAAAGTTTACCATTCATTGACCAGACATCATTAAAATAAATAAAAGAAAAAGAGGATAAACATAAAAATGCATGAGAATCGGCTCTCTTATCTTCCCGGCTGGTCTAATAGTATAGGCTTGCACTCTATTTTGACAACCACAGGCACTTCAGGCTACGGCGGTTACGGCTGCGAAAAGGGCCAGTGTAGCGGTGGAAAAGCCAGATCCTTAAATTTCCGAACATTTCTTAGCGACTTTTATGATGTGTCTTAAGAGAAAAGTTACCTAGATTACACACACGAGGAAGACATGTAAAAAAATTAAGGCAAATATAAACGAGTGAGATCGAACTTGATACGAATTTTGATAGAATCTCGGATTTTGTGGAGATTGACTCGATCTAATGGATAACGACTAACGAACTTGTTGTGAGAAGTCTTAGATCAGACCAGTGTACTATGTGAACTTTGACAATATCATATTGTATCATCAGCAGATAAAGATCGTTGAGAGGTCTTAGATGATGTAACGATAACTAAGAATTAGAGTTACAACAGGACTTAACATCTGAAGATAGTGGAGATGAATAAAGGTGATAGTTTTCTATTCAATGTAAACTCTATTTTTCTGTTTTTTTATAGATTATATCTTATTAGAGTCCTATTTAGAAGGAGATATCCTTGGCGTAATCTAGTAAAGATAGACGTGATCTTAACACGATCTTAGGTAGTTTAATTTAAGTGGAATTCTGAATGTAACTTAGTTTCTAAGTTAGAGTGACCATGTATAACTCGTTAGAGTTTTGGTCTCCTCGTTTAATCAGAGAAAACACTCTTTATATTTTTTTAAAGAAAATAATATAAAAGTTAATTTTACTGTATCTCTCTTATTTTTTTTTTGTTGTTTTTATTTTCTTATTATTTTTGTAACATTATTTTTTCGAATATATAAAGTAAATGTTTTGAGAATCGTTGAGACCTGAGGAAAATTGCCGGGTAAAAATAATTGACGATGAAAATTGTCTAAGGTTACCTTTGTATCAAGCTACCGTGCACAAAAGTGCAATTTCAAAACAGCGAGAGTTCACGACGACCAAAGATTCTAATCTGGATACGGGACGTTGACAGGTCTCGACCGGACACCGTCCGAAAAGCCTCAGCCCTGAATCTGACGGCTCCGATGACATCTGGGTCAGACCCTGACCCTCCAATCTCTCGCCAAGCTAAGATCACTAGCTAAGAACGTCTGCATGTGTACGAATGCTTCGGCCAAGTCTTGTCAGCCTCTGAAGGAGAAGTCCGTTTCTTCGTTCGGAATTTTTTGACTGCATGCCTGGTCAGTTGCCAAAGGTAAAAATGGTGTAAATCGATAACCACCGGACTTTCTGAACAAAATTAATGGAGCCTGTAAAAAACCAAAGGTGAGTAACAGGGAATATCCTATGAGAAGTGAACACGATCAAATGTAATCAAAGCTTTAATTGAATGTGAACGTTTTGTCTTGAACAGACAACACACAAAATATCCAAGATATTTACTTGTGTTAACATATATTTTTTCGTGTTTGATAGGTAGGAGACAGGTTGGCGTGAGAGACAAAAAGAAAACTGCATGAAGGTAGAACAGACGAGACCTGATGACAACGAATGGAATTTTAAGTAATTGTATCATCGAACACATGATAATCTTAAAAACAAACGATAGTTTTTTTTTTTCCAATATTCAACAGACAGTTAATGCAAGCCATATATATCCTTGGTCTAATCCAAATAAAAATGCATGCCATTATCGTTTTTGAGTTTGGGATCTTACAAGCACGGATGATCATATCCATGATGAATCAGAAAGTGGTCCGAAAAGTTACCAACTTGCTGGAGGTCTCCCTGTAAGAGACAGACTCCTCTTTGAAGCCATCGATTATATGTCACAGTCCCGTATCCATGTACTGGACAGCTCAAATATCTTTGGTCAGGTTTATTTATTTACCAAAGAGTAAAGTCACATTGGGACCATGTTCAATAAACGACTTCTCGTGTAGAAATAATGCTACGAATTAATGAGTACGGACCTTCCAGGGCAATCATATGTCATATAATGTACCACCTGTAGTTATTTTCTTTATCTTTTGTGAGAAAATTGTGAGAAAAGTAGAAAATATTTTTTAAAAAATTTGACCAAAACCTAAGTATCCAACATGTAAACAACCCCCCCATTTGCTTTTCAATCTTTTTCTTCGTGAAATTGCAGTCTTTTTGACCAAAGATCACTCCTTTGTCGACCTTTTGTTTTGGAATGTCATGGTTTTGTTAGCGTTAAAACCCCTTTTGATAGGTGAGTCCCTTTCGTTGTCCAATCAAACCGGTGCTCAGTTCCACACATTTTGGCCTTTTTCATTGAAAAGTAGGGATTTTTCGGTGATTGAAATCTGTAGGGCATTTGAGAAAATCCCGCAACGAAGCTTTACAAAATTTGTTTGGATTAAGCTCTGACAATCTTCTCTATTTTCAAAAGCGCGGATTTCGGTGCTTTTGATCACCGAATGTCAAAATTAAGAGAAGAAAACATCCTCGTGAAACAGCTGACAATCTTGCACAGCGGCTGATAGTTTTCGATTTAGTGTCGAATTAAACCAATTTCCAATCAAATTCCTGTATCGTAAAAGCACATAATTCGCCAACCTTTGCGGCTTCAGATCCTGAAGATTTATCATCAACCAAAAAGTTAGTCAGAGATCGTGATTACTGATGGCATTAGTACCACCACCCACATGCACACGGGAGGCTGCAGCGAAGAACGTTGCATTATCTAGTCCTTTGAACACAAAAAAATAAAAGTTTTCTAGCTTCCACACAAGGACACAGAATCACTTTTGAGTCTCAATTCTTTCTTTAATCCACATCAAGTGGAATTACAAAAGTTGTAAAAGAAATTTACCATCGAAGAACACAAACTAAAGCCATATAACCAGGAACCTCTCCCACCACCTTTTACTTTTTCTTTGGAAATGAAGTGGGAAATATCTGTAACCTTTGAGGAAAGCTAAGATAAGAAAAGGAGGTATTGTAATGATGGTGTAATGCAGATAGAGGAACAGATTGGAAGAAATGAAGTGATTTTGTGGTCAAAGTGAGATCTCTTTGCGTTATTGGGAAACATATGAGCTGGTTCTGTACTTAAGTAGCATCTATAAAGGTTGAAAAAGTGGTTCAATAATTTATATGAGTACCCATTAAAATATTCCCAATATAAATTCCACGGAATTTAATCATTACATTTTGACACCAACCCGTACCAATTCTATCTTCATCCCAAATGTTAGCTAAAAGGTCCATTTAACAAAAGTTGCTCACACTTGGGTCTTACAGACAGATAACTAGGTGGCCCCAATCCCTTTCTCCTCCCCCTGACAACCTAAAAAGAGAACATATGATGAGATTCCTACTTAGACCTGGCTTACAATAGTCTCGTCGAGGAATCATGTTTCATGCAAAACTTTCACATGTTCTACGAGGAACTTCATGCGTTTTCAGGTGTCATTCCAAGCTGCAAACACTGGTAAGTGAGCCATGGAGATTGCAGCTGATCTCAATTGAGTAGATTGGAACCAAGGGGTAATGTACTTGGATGCCAACGGAGGCTTAGCAAAGAGCATTGTGGATCCAGTTTTATCCGGGCTAGCTTCTCTCGAGCTACTTAAACTGGTGACGAGGGAAGATGGATTCGAGAAATGAGGACCTAGCTTCTCGGAATCATCCACCACTGGCTGGACAGAGTTCGTCGAATCGATACCGATAACATCTTGAACCGATACCGGCATAGAACTCCAATTATTCCCTTGATTCGTGGACTTCCGTTCCAGTGAGTGCATTGGACCATTTGGCTGTTGCTGTGGTGAATGATACAATGGCAGCTTCCAGTCTGAAGCATTGCCATTGCCATTATCAACCTGTACAGATTCGCCATTGTTGATTCCCGAAGAGCTGTACCCGATAGCCTCACTGACCGAGTCTATCTCTTTGTTTCGCCTAGCAAGCTCTCCAACTAGAAGGGTACTGCTAGCCATAATCCTCTCCACATCATATCTGGTTATGTCAAAGTTAGTCACAGCATTTGCCCCACGAAATTTGATCGCAGCAATATCATAAGCTTCTGCTGCTTCCTCCTGAGTGCCTGATATTATTGATCACGCATTTTTATGTCGGGAAAAGAAAAGCAAATCTGGACAAGCATTTCAATGATGAAAAAGTAAGGAGAATATCTATACAAGTTCAAGAACTTACTAAATGTCCCCAGATAAAGATCCTTGTTTCCTGCAACCCTGCCAATCCTTGCTTGCCATCTTCCGTGCTGGTGGTGTCTACATTCGGACGAAAACATTGAAAGTTGGAACCAAATTAATTTTAAAAAACCAATGTAGTCTTGAGTTAAATTTGTTGCAGGAAAAAAAGCAAAACCTTGTTACTCCTCTATATATTGATGCTCCACGAGAGAAGCCGCTACTTTTCCTGCGAAAACCAAGAAAACAAATGGTTACCCCTCTAAATAGACTCAAATTGGTTGGTACGTTTTAGGAAGTCGAATGATTTCCCTCACCTTCTAAGATGTGCAACGTACTCCTGGCGGCTCATGTTCTTCATTTCATCAAGCTCATCTCTGTAATTTTCTAACTGCAACAAAGAAAACTCAAACGTTAAGTTGAAGTGACTAAGGTAATCGATATGATGAGAACTTGAGAAGCAAAAGATGAAGTGAATGAAGAATCTTACAGGAAAATTGATGTGCGTTGAAGGTCCCCAATATTTAAGAGCAGCAAGATCGTAAGCTCTTGCAGCTTTCTCTTCCATGTCATACCCTCCTACAGATCCAATAAGGATACGAAATTCAAAGTCAACACTTGAAAATGGGATTTTAATATTGAAAATTTTCAGGAGCGTTGAAGAGAAAACCTTACCAAGATAAACTGAAAAGTCGCAAATTTTGAGGGGAAGGACATCCAAAGAAGTATGAACAAGACAAGCAAAACGGAACAGCAAGAGTCAGATCATGAGGACAAAGGGACCATTTAGCAGTGCAAAAGTAAAAACTTCCAAACGTAAAATGCAAAATCATATTGTTACTGATTGGTTCACTGACCGACCTTGCCTTCCTTTCCTGGTCTGTCCCTCCTTCTTACAACTATTATCCCATAGATGAGCTTCGAACCTCCCAGTCCATCTATGTCTAATAAAGATAAATTTTTTTGATAAAATTTATTGAACAGAAGCATAGGAACACGCAAAGCAAAGCCAAGAACTATTAGTGATATACTGATATGAAATGAATGTGAACCAACCTGGTAACACCCCTATACTGAGATGTTCTCTGCCCAAATGTGTCTATAGATTTCCTATGAACTGGCTGCTTTTGACCCAATTTCGCCGGCCCTCTTTTCTTTGTCTCCATGGCCATAGATTCAGTGCCAGTTGGTGAGATTTGCCTTGGGGCCGTAACGCAGCTTGACTGAGAACCAGGGCTCATAGACAAGCTAAGAGACTGCAACTCCCCACAATTTAGAGTACCAGCAGCCGCGGAAGCAGAAACTCCTCCATCATCGACCATATGTTGTTCGAGTCCAGCATGAGCTGAATAGTGCCTAGCAGCCCAGTTCGCGAGTTGAGTATCACTGGTTTCATCGTCCAGTGAAGTCTGATACATTCCATGGCTTGCCAATCCCGTGAAGTACGGGTGTGTTTGAGCTGAAAAGTGTTGTTCTTGTTGCCTAATAGTTTCATGCATGCTTAGAGAATGTGGTCTGCTCGTCTCTGTATCTGCGGTTTGGCCATAGAACATGCTGTCCAAGCTTAAAGCCATCGTTTCCCTTTCATGGCTAGCTCCATACTGGTGAGTCTCCATAGTTGCACCACCTAGAAAATCTTCTAGTTTAGGTGATGAACTTGGGACCATTCCTGAAACAATAAAGCTTTAAAGCAGTGAATCAAAAGTAAAGAACGACGATAAGCAGAAATGTGAGCACAAAAAGAAATACCCTCTGATTGTGATCTCGTGAGTGCTTCCATGATGCAAAGCGACCCGTCTGACTTGAGCGGCATGACAGACAAAGGAGAGTGATGAAAGCTACCATTTTCTCCAACCCCATAGGAGATTGCAGGGTGGTTGAAGTGAGAAGTGGACAGATAGAAGCTTGTTGGAACAGCACTCGAAACTGCAACAGACGTTACAGCAGGATTCTGATGATGTGCTTCATGATGATGGTGGTACTGATGATGGTGATGATGATGATGTTGGGAGTCAGAAGCAGAAACTTCAAATTTCATGTGGGGTGTGAGTGAAAACCCCAGCCAGTTATTATTAGATCCATGATTCATATCATCCATAGATTTCATCTCTCTCTCTCTTGCTTTTCTACCTATTAGAAGATGCTTAGAAAGACGCCTCTAGATCTATCTCTCTGCAACCCAACTCAATCATTGGAAGAAACTGAAACGAATGATACCAAAAATCTCTTGCTGCCCACCTTTCATCCGAAAACAAACTATCCTAAGCAGAAATGTTTTATGCTCTCTCCCAGCCCAAAATTCTTCTCTCTATGCGCTGATATATCATCTCCAAAGCTAAACTCTCTCTCTCTCAAGCCAACAAAACTGGTCTCTTTAAACAAAACAAAAGGAATGAAATTGAGCGAGCAATGCCGGGAAGCTACCCTGCATTCCCATAGGGATCTGTGTGTATGAGAGAGGACCAACCAAGATCTTTTTTTTTCCTCCCCTCTATATCTCTCGTACTCTTTTGCCTTTTTGCTAAAGACCCGTTATTTGCAGAACACCCCCTTAAACCCTACTTGAAACTCAGATCATATATAACACCAAAACTGCTCTAACAACTCAGAAAAACAAAAGCCACCGTTATGCACTTCGTCTTCAACTCACTACCCACTTAAATAAAACAAGTCAAAGGTTACTATTATCAACCCATTTTCTTTTTTGAATTTTGTGGTGTATGTGCAAGCGGTGTGGGGCAGTGGCTAAAACTGGTTAAGCTTTATTTTTCACAGTCCACAGGGTCTTAGATAGATTTGATAGGCAGCACATCTGCGCCTCCAGTCACTTCATACTGTAGTACTACACACACACACTCAACACTGCACTGCACTGCTTCTGTTCTGTTCTGAAATCTAATTTATATCAGTTGTTTTTGGTTCCAGCTTAAATATGCTCCACGGCCTTCAATTCAAAAGCATGCCCTACCAACAGGAACTATGTCACATCTCCCACTGCGGTGACCTTAGATTGGTCACAGCTACGTCATCCACCGTTGATTTAGATAGGGGCCACTGAGAGGGTCACCTCACCTCTGTTGTGACGTTCTGACTTTTTGCTTTATTCATCTGACATAATGTTATCTGTGATATTAAAGTATCCATACTTTGATCATAATAATAAAATTAAACATGAGGTTCTTGCTAATAAATGGATGAGGACCAACAAAAAACGTGCTGATCACGTGCCAGGTTCAGCGTGTTGTAACATTTTTTAACAGAAATGGCCAAAGAAACAGAAAACACAGATTGCTTTTTTTTTATTTTTTTATTTTTTTGTGGTGTGTGGTCAACACCTGCTTCCAGACAAAAGGTGGAGAGTGGGGTGGCAAAGGGACCCCATTAAAAAGGGCATTTTGCGGAAAATTTTGAAATCTCGTACATAATACTTCCTTCTATCTAAAATAAGTCTGGTTTTAGAGAAATGTACACTTATTAAGAAAACTAGTGAAATGTTTGATATACCCTTATTAAGTGCACGTTAAATTGTCTTGAAAATGTAATCTATATAATTATGATGTGAGAGAAATTAAAAGGTAATTTTGGAAATAAAATTATAAATATGTATGAAAAATAGTGAACGACACTTATTTTAAATAATTAAAATCCCTCTAAAACGACACTTATTTTAAATAAGAGGGAGTATATAATAACAAAAGACTTCAGTTTTGTCCTAAAAAATGATTTCTACTTAATTCTCTGCCTGCACATTTCTAACATGGGTTTCGCTTCCGATTATCAGTCACACTCACTCATGAAAGCAGTGGACTGGAGGCAACTTGGTTCGAATTTTCAACCTTTGTATTAGGAAATGTCGTGGCAGGTACATGTCCATGTCTCCTTGGCTATATATTGTCGAATGTCCAATGGTTTCTGTATCATGTTAGTAAAATATTTACTTTTGCTTTTAACTCATATATACGTTAATGTTAGATTTTCTCGTACTCTAATGTGAAACTTCAAACTGGACGTGACTATAGCGATGATCACGATGATATACGTTACTTAGAACATAAGAAAAGAGAGAGAGGGGTATATTTCAGGTCAGGTTTTTCTCGGATTGGTCAATTATTGGATGTTTCCTCTTTTTTGGTTTTTTTGGTTTGTGTTGTGCGAAGAATTGCATGAAAAAAAAAAACAAAGGACACTTACAGAGTCGACAGATATTCAAATGCGAATGATTTGGTTTAGACTAGAAAGTAAGGTGAATAGATTGTTAAATTGTAATGATGAGAGCTTTGCCTTTTGTTTTTTTTTTAAATAATTTTCTTGTGCATTCTTTTCTTTTCCGGCAAAAAATTCGTTTTTCTGGTTCAAATTGCTGTTTATTTCTATTTTAATTGTGATTTTTAATTTTAGTTTTTATTTAAAATAAAAACAAAAACAAAAACTTATTTATTTATTAATGCGGATGTGGTTTTATTTTTATTATTAATGATAATTGCAACATGGATGAGAGTCACAGATAAAATTTTTAATTAAATTTATTTTAATCTTTATATAATATTTATCAATAAAAATATTTTATTTTATTAAAATAAATAATTTATACATTATTATTTATAAATTAGCATTTATTTTAAATATATTGCAATTATTAAATCAAATTTTATTTGAAATTTATACATTTTAATTATATTTATTTTATTTAATTACATAGTTAAATAATTTTTAAGTTAACTATAATTAATATAACATAATATAATATTAATTTAATAGTTTATAATTCATATTAATAATTAATGTATTAAATAAATAATATATATTTTTATTTGATACTAAATTAAATTAAAAAAGAAACAGAAAATAAAATTTATTTTTTATGGTTTTCATAAATCTTAAATTTGGAATAAACTAAAAATAAAAACTCTAATAAATAGATTTTTTATTAAAATAAAAATAAAAACAAAGAGAAGTTAATAAAAATAATTTATTTAAATTTAGCATTAATGTCGTGCAACATGAATCGAGCTACCATCAAGTGTACCCTTTAACTATATGCGAGTCTTCTTTGCAGGGGAGAAAATAATAGGTGTAATGGAAAGGTAAGAACAAACAAAATACGATGAGAGAAAAAACAAAACTTGAAACACGCTGACTCGTTCAGATAAAAAGATCCATTAGCAACTGAAACAAAAACTCCCTCAAAAGGACAAAAAACAGTAGAAGACAGTT
This sequence comes from Erythroxylum shatona, assembly GCA_027568895.1. NCBI lineage: Eukaryota > Viridiplantae > Streptophyta > Magnoliopsida > Malpighiales > Erythroxylaceae > Erythroxylum > Erythroxylum shatona. Next base: position 4,194,293 of record JAOSBK010000205.1, on the reverse strand, counting down.
GTTCAGCAAAGCCCTGAGCTCAGTGTGTTTTAATGAGGGCATCAGAGGCATGGAAAAACTCGTTACAGTCCACAAACTCAGACAACTTGGGCTGACAGCTATGTATGTAAATGGTAATCATCATATCCAAGATATTATAGTCTCTTACTCATTTTCGTGGCATATAAACAACATTCCATACGCCAAATGTACCTTAAAATATTAGAAGCATCTGATCATAATCTAATCACTGTGCTCTTTCTGAAATGGACCAGAAGGTAGCAAGTTTGATAGGAATGGCATTAGAGAATGCACCCAGTATTTAACAAGGTAAGAAGTGAACATATTCACGTGGGAACACAAAAGCCAGACAAAATCTAATGGGAGAAGGTGGGAACTGGGGACTAGAAGAGAAAAATAAAACAAAGTGGATAGTGAGATCACTGTCTCAAACTATGGCCACAAAAACAAAAACAAAAAAATCAACTCAGAAAAGACAATATATTACAGGCTACAGCTGTGGCTCTCTCAATTTCTCTGTGCTCTTAGGGTTTCCTTCCTTCCAACCCACTGATTAAAAAAAGGGAACCCACTTTCAGTTCATTCACCGGATAAAAAGATAGGGAAAAGGAAAATTCTCCGGTGAACACTGACCACCCATTTAAGGCCCTTTCTTTTTCTCTTGCATGCAATGCAACACTTAACTCCCACCTGCCTAGTGCCTACACGTTTCCTATTTGTCACTGCTCTTTCTCTCCTAGAAATTCCAGAGATGACATGTCATAATCTAAGGCCCATTCTGTCATGTCTCAATCACCATAGATTCTCTCTACCCTGTTCCCTCAAGGGGAGGTTTATTTCTTCTTCTTCTGCTTTAGTGTTACTGGCCCTATGATAGTAAAAAACAACAAATCCGCTAGCTGCTTCTTTTGTTAAAATGATCACACCAAACAGTCTACATCTTTAGCACGACCAATCACATAAAACAAAGCAAGAAAATGAACCATCCTAGAGCTGCAACACCCTATGCTCTGCTAAGAGAATGAAAAGGTTTCTTCTCTTGAATACGAGTTCAGAGCTAAAGTAGCCTACCTATAACCCTACGATGTTCTGTGTATTCTATTCGCACTTCAATTAACACCCGTAGCTGCTAGCACCCAGTTCAATACAAGACATAAAAAGCATTAACGTGCATCTGCAATAAAACCCTTTATTCATTTACTAGCCTCCACATCCCGTACCCCTTAAAACGTAAAGATGACTACGGATGAAGTATTGTTTCTTCATTTAGCATGTTGGCTTTTTAAGTGAAACCTGTTTTGACTAGCCAGGAATGTGAAAGCAAACTAGTATCCGCACAAAACGAGCATTCGAGTCCTTTCAATGCCCACTGGGCCACAACACTGAAACTGGTTGACCCACGTTACACTCTGTCGTGTTTCACGAAGGACGAATCAAATTCCAAGTTCGACCATACTACACTCGAGTCGATGAGAGCCGAGGCATTGAATTGAAGATCAATAAACCCGTGAAGTAGTATACCAAGTTCTCGTTCCGTGCATTTATCATCTACATATGGTACAAGGCCCCCAACTTTCTAGTTGCAGATTCGATCCTTAGAAAACAAAATATGTTGTAAATGTAATGTACCCAAAAAGGGACTCAACCTTAATGTGATTGGGCCAACAGCAGTGCCTACTTCAGCCGACCTAGTGAAATCGGGGCTTTGGAACCCACCTTTCTTTCTAATTTTCCTTCTCAGGTTCTAGGGATTTCAAGTTCCTTTGGAAAGTCTAATTTCATGCAGACAGAAATTCCAACTTCGACACTCTTTATCCTCTTAGGTCAACATCCTTAACCAAATGTCTCGTCATTTATTAAAGAATACATCTTAGAAGAGAGGGGACTATTGCGCATAGATGAAGTTCAATATAACTTAAAGTCTTATATTGTCTTTTACTACTTCCATCGAACTGGGGGCACAAACGCAACCATTACCGCATAACATAATATTAAGGGGAAAAGAGCTGATAAGCTTTCCCAACGTCTCTACCTGCATCAGCCTGCATTAAATTGAAACACAGATGGCAACTATATGCAAAATTGGGCCAAAACAAAAAACTCACTTTCAAGTCATTTAAAAATGCAGCGAACTTCACCTAGAAGCTGCATTAAATAGGACAGAAAGACTTGATTCTTGTTTCTAAGTTTCAGCATCCGAAGTGAATAAGAAAAATAGATTCCCTGGTGAACAAGCAAGTAGGAGAACTTCTACGATACCGTAAACGAAAATGAGATCAACCACAATGTAGACTCGAAGAAGTAAACAGGAATCACATTAGTCAAAAAGTGTTAAATAGTGATCAAGCCTTATAAAAATGTTACAAACAGTAAAAGAAAAAGGGAATGAAAGCAACGGCACAATAAATTAATAATTCACAATTACCATATCCACTAAGAAATGTCTATTATCCAACGATAACTAAAAGCAAGGGAACAATTTCAATGCCGGCGACACTTTAACAACATCGAATTGTAGAGCCTGTGATTAAAAAAGATCTTGCAGAAATGGAAGCAAAGAAATTTAAGTACAGTAGAAATAGCTCAGTCTTGGCTACTTGTTTGATTTACGATCACAATTCATATCAACATGGAACATTTGCAAAATCAAACCTTCCACTGGTACATAGAAAAATATAAATCTACAAACCCTTGGCATATATGAACTTCGTTGATAGAGAGATACTATTACCTCACAAGCTAGATGTTGCAAAAGCAACAATGCAGTTCAACAAAGACACCCCCCAAGGTGGACTTAATATATACTTCAGACATATTGAACTGCTCATTGGAGAAAAGTAGTTTACTAGTCATAAATCAAAGCCACAGAATTTTGATTAACTCTTCAACTCACTTAATTATGCAATGTCATATCAAGTTTCAGAAGCTGATGCAAACATGAAACATGGTATGGACCTCCAGAATCTAATTTGAGAAGAAACCCTTTACATTGCACTTTAAATCACACAATTACTCATAAGATATATTATTCCTTATTGTTCACAATAGGCCAACTTACAGCCCTTTTTTTTGCAAGTAACAACGTCATTTCAAACAATCTTCACTGGAACAACCTGAAAAACAATTGAGCACAACACAAGATAGGTGCCAAAAAAGAGTACAAAAAATCGAAGTATTCCAGTAGACATTACTCATGTTGAACTTAAACTATTTAGAAAATGCAAACTGAAATTGAATTTAAGTACATTATGTTACAGATGACTGAATCATTTACTAGTAATGCACACTAGGCAATATGTTCATTTGACATGAAAGACAGACATAAGACATGGACATCTAAACAGTGACAGTTAAACTGCTCTACCCCTATGAGTGAAAGAATTTGTGTACAGGATGTCAACTAGAAGTCTGCTATTCGTTGGACCATGCAAATTCTGTTAAGATAGAAGCATTTCTGTTACTACTCCTTGAATTCAAAGAATATCCTTCCAACTTTAAACCTTAAGTTCGCATAGGCATGTTATCAGGTAGCAGATATCCACTAACACCAAGAATTACATTCACTTTTGCAGTCATGGTTGCCCCAGTAATCCCATTATACCCCATTGTACCCATACGTGAATGCAGGATAAATACAACCATCGCTATAAGGGAAAGGAAACAACCCAGCTCCAACCATCATGGGGACACTCCAAGGATTAGGGCCAACTGGTGTGGCTACAGAACCTGGTCTGTCATATCCTACGATAGAATATCCACCTCCATAAACACTAGTTCCATAAAAATATCCTCCAGCACTACTGTACACAGGCAAAGGAACATAACCTGAAAAACTTTCACGTCTGGGACCATAAAAAAGGTGATTTCCGAATTGATTATTCTTTTCATAAGTCCCGTTTATTGAAACTGCTGTAATACAGCTATTGTTACTACTTTTGATTTTCTCTTTTGGCACAGCCCTCTTCACTTCCACAAGTCTACCGTTCAACTCATGAAATGTGTTCACCATAACTCTATCAACAGATTCCTCAGAATCAAATGTAACAAACCCAAAGCCCCTTGGTCGGTTGGTTGAGCTGTCTTGCATGACGACTACATCAATTATCCTACCAAACTTCTCAAAGTAATTCTTAAACTGTTCCTGAGTCAGATTAGCTGATAAACCCCCTACAAAGATCTTCCTAGTTCTAAAATACTCATTGTTATCACCTTTACAGCTTGTTATATCAAACCCACTATGAGGTTGGTTGGGTTGGTGCTGATGCTGTTGCTGTTGCTGTACAATATGCTTTTCCTGATTGTATTGATGTTGCTCACTTCTTGGGATGGCTTTCTTCACTTCTACCTAAAGAAAATGAAAATTCTAGCGAATGAACAAACCATAAACTGATACCAGCAACCATTTTGGTTTCTAAAAGAAAGTTAATGAACAAAATATATAAAATCAGAAACCATCAAGACCCTCTCACCGCTAACAAAAAATTTAGAAAAGGAATTATCAGAACAGAGAACGCATTAGCACAAAGGTACAGAGCTAGCTCATTAACATATCTTGAACAACTAGCGTGTTCAAACATTCCAAGGAACAGAATCCAGCTCTATCCTTTTAGTTACCACGCACATGAAACTTGAAAGAAACTAAACAATGTACAATTTCGCATTCTGGATTCTTTCTTCTCTTATCTCTGCAAATGAAACCTAATCCTCTAGAGACAACACCTAAAACGCCTTCCAAGTGGAGACCAGACACATAAAAAAGTACTAAAAACACGTGAAAGAGAGCTCAAACTAACCGTTCTCCCTAGTATTACATGAGAGTCTTTAAGAGCCTCGTCGGCGAAAGAAGCATCAGAAAACCAAACAAAACCAAACCCCCTAGGATTTCCTGCGTTTCGGTCCTTTGCAACCAAAGAGCCCAGGACATTACCATACTTGCTAAAATGACTTGTGAGAGCATCCTCAGTAGTCTCCCGAGATATGCCTCCCACGAACAGCTTCGCTTTCTCGGCCTCCATCCTGCAAATTCCCTCCGCTGAAAACCCTAATTGCGCCGAAATCACGAAACCCCCCAAATCAAAAGCCCTAAACCCCCAAATTGGAACAAAATCCCTAGAAATTGAAATGTGCTTTGAGCGTCTGGACACGCGCCGGTGAAATTGTAAAGATAATGATGTAACCCGAACGTACAAGGGACTGTAGTTTTCACATTTAACCCCGAAATATACGGTCCAATTAAAACGCAGCGCAAAATGTGCTGTGGACTCTGACTCTGAAAGTCGAGGTTGGACGCTACAGAGTTTATGCTGTTTGCTGGTGGCCCAATAGATCTCTATACATTGGATTCAGAACCCAATTTCATCAATAATAATATAATTAGGTGTTATAGCCTAAAGTCACTCATAAAACTTCATCTTCTCGTTGCCAAAAGCACACCGGCGTACGTAATACTCGGAGCTCCGTGTTCATAAAAAGCATACATTTTCATGGAGTTTAGTGCCGTCACGGTTACAGATGCACCGTTAATGGACGTCATGAGTGGAGCACTCCAATGTCCAAATTCCAACTACTAGGTTTAATTCTTTAAGGATGCTTTGTTAGAGACAAGGCCAAGGGTTTAGATAACTTGTACGTCAAATTGTCACAACTCTTACAAGGGATATAAAGTAATCGATGTTCATCTCTGGTTAAATTTATACGTAATCACGTGACTACCGATTATCATTTTTTATTGATTAAATGTAAATGTACCATATGTAAGTTTTTGTCGTTTATTTGTATTATTTTATACCTTAAAATTGTTAAATAATTTTATTAAAATTTTATAAAATATTAAGATATAAATTACATTTTTAATGTTTAAAGTTAACATAATTTTAAAATTATATCATTATTTATTTTTAGTGAGTTTAACTTATTTAAACTGTGATGCTAGACTAAATTAATAATGTAATTATTAAATTTTAATTTTATTAAAATGTAAAATTTAAAATATTGTTAATATTGCTTTTAAAAAAATTGAAATTGTAATATTACGGTGAGCATATTTGGATGAATAATGTAAAAGATAGCTTAATATTATTAAGTTAAAGGTGTGACACAGTCCTGTAATATGGAAATAGTGGGTTATCAAAAGTGATAACACCGTTTCACAAAGTGTTCAAATATTGAGGGGACGGTTGGTTCGCATAAGGGAACGATAATATAAATGATAATGAATATACTAAAGAATGAGAATGAATATTATCATTATAATTATGATAGTTGGTTAGGAGAAACGAATGATTACTATTATTATTGATAGTGATTAATTTGTGAAAAATATTGAGAAATAAAAATTTATTTTTTAAAAATAATTATATTGTAACTAATTAATTACAATATGTTCATTAATTATATTGTAGCTAATTAATTAATTATATTTTAATTCATAATAATATTTTAATTAATTATATTTTAATTTATTATTTTAATTAATTAAATACAATATTTTAATTAATTAATGAATTGTATTTTAATTAATTATATTGTAGTTAATTAATCATTAATTATATTTTAATTAATTATATTGTAATTAATTAATAATTATATTTTAATTAATTAATCAATTACAATATTTTAATTAATGAATTAATTATATTTTAATTAATTATATTGTAATTAATTAATTAATTATAATATTTTAATTAATATTATATTATATTATAATTAATTGTAACAAGCACACCCTTACATAATAATGATACCCATTTTACTAGATTAGGAGATGAATGGGGTATTACCAAAAAATAACTAATCAAAATAATGACTCTATAATTATAATCTCTTACCAAACTCAATTTTGCATTCCATGCTCGTTTCTTTTTTTTTATACCCACCAAAGTATATCCTGAGAAAGTGGGTGAATGATGTAGCGTGTACCTTGCAAACCTATTTTTCATGTATAAAGTTGAGTTAATTGCTTCAAATAGATAACAATTCACTAAATTGGTAGATTTAATAGAAGAAATGATAATTCCTACTAAGTTAATAACTTTTGAGCATGATTCGATCTGGTCGTGTTCATTGTAATTCCTAAAAATATGATGTAGGACTTAATCTCAATTGTAACACGAACGGTTATTTTCCAAATATTAGGACCAGATCATGACTTCACAGCCTTCGCATTATGTTCATCGTTTTGAATCGAATACAGGGCCCGGTCCTCAACGCATTCGTTCTTACTTGTAGTTACTTGTCCAGGATCGGCTTCTCACCAACCAATACAGGGCCCGCCGCTACCTTACGACTGACAGCACCTGTCCCCACTGTCACTTGGACGAATCCCCCCTTCATGCAGTCCGAGATTGCACCAGAGCTCGTCGGGTCTGGGCTACTTTTCCAGTCGCCCTCACTCCTCCGGATTTCTATTCCCGGTCTACTCGCCAATGGCTCCTCACGAACCTCCAGCACCATCGAAGCGTTTTGGGCCACGATTGGGCGCTCCTTTTCGGCACGACTTGTTGGTTCATTTGGTCATGGCGGAATAAGTCCATCTTTGATGATGCCTTCTCCTGGCCTTTGTCTCCTAATACTCTCATTTTATCTTTTGCAGGTCAGATCCTCCAGGCATCCCAATGGGCCAGCCAGGCTGCCACCGGCCCTCGTCCTCGGCATCAACATCTCGTGAGTTGGTCCAAACCGCCTCCCGGTTGGGTCAAACTCAACACAGATGGTGCCTGCACTCGCTCCTCAGCTTCAGCTGGTGGCATTTTGCGTGATAGTGAGGGCCTCTGGCTTGGCGGCTTCTCCCAGCACCTCGGGTGGTGTGATCCAGTGTCGGCTGAGCTATGGGGCGTCTATACTGGACTTATGCTAGCATGGGATCGAGGCTTCAGCCGCGTCGAGCTCGAGCTGGATTCCCTCACGGTGCATCTTCTCCTCTCGTCCGCGAAGCGTCGTTCCCAAGCCCTCAACCCCATTGCCCTGGGCATCCATGAGCTTCTCACCCGGAATTGGACTGTTGCACATCGGCATATTTACTGAGAGGGCAACAGATGCGCTGACTGGCTCGCTACTAACGTCGACTCTACTTCAGTCGGTCTCACCATTTTTGATACTACCCCTGTTGGGTGCCACAGCCTCCTAGCTGAGGATTTATCGGGAATTTGTTTCTCCCGACTTGTTATGTAATTTACTTATTTCTGTTTCCTTTTATACAAAAAAAAAAAAAGAGTAATCTATAGTAGTGGCCATCTTCTGGTGTCCGCGTGAACGTCTGCCCCACCAGAACTCCATATTTCCTCAGAAATTGGGTTTTTTTTTTATTATATGAGGTATCCTAATTTAGTCAGACTAATCCTAAGCTCCTACGACCCTACCTTAAGAGCTTAGAGGATGTAAATCTGGAACCCCAAGATCCCTCAAGTTCTTACGTAGCCTGTACACTTCTGCGCACAAAGAGTCTTCACATACTAGATTGTTCAGCTGATGATTGATCACTGGCTCCCCTGCTCAGCATCAGGTTCCCATCAGCCTCTAGGTTCTCTAGCAGCTCCAACTCCCACACTGCCGCTGAAAGCGAGGCGTCCGTAATTGATCAGATCAAGGAGCTTTGCCCAGGAGACTAGAGGATCATCAATAGGAACATGCTTATTTCCCCTGCTTTGGCGTGACTCGAACTCAAGATCTCATTTAAAGGGGAGAGTCTTAAATGAAAAATCTGGATCAATTAGTCCACCCCTCATTGTCAGAAGTGGGGTTTATTGTCACCATTCTTCGTAACTCAACAACTCTAACATGCGAAACAGACAGATTTTTCTAAAATTTGCCTTCTCCATAAAAAGAAAAAGGATATTGTAGCGGATAAATTAACAAAACTTTATATAATAAGCAAAAACAAAGAGGAAATGAATATGAAAAAGCAAAAATAAGAGAGAATTTTTTTTATTATTAATATTATTATCTTTAGTAAGCATGAAAACTGCAAGTTTAAAGAAAGATGAAATAAATATGAATAAGGATCAACAACCAAAATTTTTTAGTAAGAAATTTATTTTCTTATTAGTTTCTAAAATTAATAATTTAAGAAATTCAATCAGTATTTTTATTAAATACGTAAAAAACAAAGATCCATACTAAATTGTTACCTACAATTTTTTAGGGTTAATTAAAAAAATCTCAAAATTTTGTCAATTATTCAATCATAATTCTAACTTTAAAAAGTAACAATAAACGTTTCAATTTTTAATATTTATTAATTTTAATATGACGTTTTTGCTACCCTTATCTTTACTAACGTCACAATACTATATGTATAGAAAATTTAATTAATCAGACACGTCAATATAATTAGCATAACTAAATTAGATTATTAAAACGGCGTCGATTCAAGAAGATTAAATGCTTTTATCTGTTCACTTGTCATTTTCATCTGGAAAGCTCCTTCTCTAAATACCATGGCTGCCTTCTCCAGTTCTTTAGGTACTCGTAACTGATCTGTTATGGTTTTAGATTAGTTAAGATTTCGAATAAAGTTGAGTGCTTATCTTGGCTGAACCTATGTTATTTCTCTTGGCAACCTCTGTAATTGCTTTATGCACACCTTTCTCTTCTCTCTGAATGTCTAAAACCACATCAACCAAATCAATCTTCTTAGCCCAAATAGGCCATCGAAACAAAAGATCATATTTAACATTCCAAGAGAAAAATGGAGAAATTGTGGAGAAAATCGTGGAGAAATTGAAAAGAAATGGTTTTATGGATGGTGATGGTAGTGAGAATAAGGATAAAGATTAAAGAACGAGAGAGAGTGAGAGTTTAACAATATCAAAGTTCTCTTGATGAAACGACATTCGTTTCGATAATCAAACTTTAACGGAAAAAGTAGTATCTTGATACGGTTATATTATAGACTAATTTTAGGTTATAATTAAAAAAAATTTAAAGGTTGAATATTTTATTATAACTTTTTAAAATTTAGACTATAATTAAAAAATTGACTAAAATTTAAGTTTTTTAAATAATTAACCCATAATTCATTGCTGATTTTTAAAGTTCGCACTATAATTAAAAAATAGACTAAAATTTAGACTTTTTGAGTAATTAATCGATTTTTATTATACATCGCTAATAATAAAAATACATAGTTCATATTTATAAATTATTTTTTCTTTAAGTCTATCAAAAATAGTTTTTATCCTGTAAGGATAAAGTTGCGTACTATTAAATCTTCCCAAATTTCATATTTTAACAAAATTCTTAATATATGTTGTTGTTATTGTTGTTTATTATAGTCAATAGAATTTGAGAAATACATATTCCCATTCAGTAAAATATTGTTAAGAATGAATAAATTATTTATTTATAATTATATTAATAATTAATTAATTACGTATAAAACATTTAACTTCAAATAAATGAATCAAATGATTGTAAAAGTAGATGTATCTTTTCCCATAATTTATTTAATTATGGAATACTTCGAACAAGATAATATGTTATAATATAAAATCAAATTATAATTTAAAGTGACTTTTGTTTATTCTTAGTGTAAAATAGAAAATTTGACGATTTTTTTTTTATAAATGGAAAGAGAACCGAGTAATTACACAACTAATTCAGGAAAACAGATTCTCGACAAATCCTCTGACAGGATAAGGTGGCACCCAATGGGCACAGTAGGAAAATAAGTGATGCCTATACTAAAATAACTGATATAGTTGGCTAGCCATTCAACGCATCTGTTACTCTCGCAAAAAATATAGCGATGAATAACAGTCTAATTCCTATAAAAAAGTTCATAAATGCTCCGAATAATGAGATTCGCGTGACGAGAGCGCGGATCGAATGAACATAAGATATCAGCAACTACTGTAGAATTAACTTCAACTACGACTGAGAAGTAAATGGATGGGTACGATTCCACAGAAGAAAGGGAAAGAAAGCGAGGGCCTGACGGTGAAGCAAAGAACAGATCCCTCTGGGATTGGAGAGCGGATAAAACGCGGGGAGAATATTGGAAATTTCCAAATCAGTTGTGGAGACGAAAAAGAGCCACGTGATGATAGAGGGACGACAGCTCATGGGCAAAAGAAGACAGTCACATGACAGTGTTACCAATTAAAAAACCACCTCCTTGTGGCCCAGCTATTTTTTTAATCGGCCTAATCTCATATCATACGTTCAATCGTTTCCTCACTCACTCGCTTCTTCTGTCTATGCAATGTTTGCAAAAATGTACTCTTCCTTTTTAAGTTCTAACCCTCTCGTGTAACTTCTTCCTCTTTAAGTCCTATTTCCTCATTAATCAGCTTATGATATTTTGGATAAATATCTAACCCTCTCTTGTGACTTCCTTCGCCTTTAAGTCATGTTTCCACCATCATCAAGTAATTACATTTTTGGATAAGTATAGTTATTGAAGGATTAAGCCCAATAATTAAGCAAGAATAATAAATTATCATTATTACTGTTTTTTATATGAGTCATTTGTAAACAATCTCTTTATTGATTAATAGCAATGCTACGTATTAAGAAACCTTCTCAAACTCATCGCTTCAGCCAAATTTTTAGTAGGTGTTGTTATTTAATCAAGTAAGAAGTAAATATAATATGATTTTTTTTGGTTACAAAGGAAAAGAAAAACTAGAAACACAACATAACTAATGCAGAGATCTGCGGTACAAAAAATCGTGCTAATCCCAGTACATAGATAGCATGATTAGTGGTGGTGGCTCCTCAAGAGTCCGAAGGCCCGTGGATGAGAGAGTAGCGATAGAAGTCAGACTATCTGTACACTGGTTCTCTTTTCGATACACGTGCTGGACCTTAACCTTCCACGCACAGTGTAGGCAATCGTGAATACTTGTCACCATAAAAGAATACTCAGTTGTAGAAATAAACGAAGAGGAGAGGATATTGATTACCTCTAAGGAATCGACTTTGATGATCACACTTCGAAAGCCTAGCATCCAGGGAAGATAGAGACTGGAGTGGACTCTCCAGAATTCAGCGGTTATCGACGAGGCTTGGCCAATTTTGTGGAGAAAACTTCGTGCCAATTCCCATGACTATCCATAATAAGGCCTCCAGCAGCAGCAATATTAGTGTAAGTTGGACCGTCCCGTCTGTATTTAGTTTGACCCACTTCTCGCTCGATTTAATCCAACCCTCCCGATGTTTAATATAGTTTGATTTATTAACTTCAAATATGCTATATCTCAAATTTTCATGATCAATCGCATCTATAAAATATGAAGCCTGAAGTTGATCAAATTAAGTTTGATATATTAAAAATACGTCAAACTCAAATTAATTTATTATCTTTAATTTTGAAAGGAATTAAGAAAAATAGATCAAGTTTAAGTGAACTCATTTATAGTTATAAATATTATATTTAAATTTAAAACTTTAAGATAATAAATTATCAGGTTTATAATGAGTTTATTTTTATGTTATTTTTTATTTAAGATAATTTTATTTATGAAATTCTGAAAATTACATATTCTATAAATAAATTTGACGTGATAAATTTGTCAACGTGCAAGTTTTTGGGACGGGTTAAGCACTTTGGCGTAAGCATTCTTAGTAAAAGGCATTTCGTAATTCATACTTTTAGTTTACGTGTGAGGGCTAAGTGGGTAACAATCTTATCACCAAGCAGGAGCGCAGAATACCAATTTCAGTAGCTTCGTGCATTTTAATACCCATGTCATAGATAGTCAAAGCGTGATTTGAATCAATTTCTACAATTCAGAGCGAGTATGCTTCACGTGTATGCATGTGAGAGTGGGAGTATACTTAATACCATAAACAATTGTAGGCCACATTTCCCTCCTCTAAATACTTGCCACTCCCATGCCTTCATTTTCTCAGTCCGAAAATCTCTCTTTCCCTCACATCACATCCCTTCGAATTTCAGCTCGTCACAACATTACTGTACGCAAACGTAACAGTTAATAAGATTGTTTCTCTTACTTTCTAGTGTGTGTGTGTGTGAGGGAGAGAGAGTTCTGTTTTCTTTTCAATAAAGTGCGTCGGTAATATAATGGCCGCTCCGGCGAAGTTGGATCTGGACGGAAGGCCCATAAAGCCGATGACGATTTGCATGATCGGTGCCGGAGGCTTCATTGGCTCTCACCTCTGCGAGAAGATCTTGTGGGAGACTGAACACAAGATCCTGGCCCTCGATGTTTACAACGACAAGATCAAGCACCTTCTCGAAGGTGAATCTCTGCCTTGGAAAGGCCGGATTCAGTTCCATCGCATCAATATCAAGCACGACTCTCGCCTCGAAGGTCTCATCAAGATGGCGGATCTGGTAACTGCTCCTCCTGCTACGTTCTCTATCACTCACTTTTTTGTTTTATGGTGGTAATGCGGTGGAATTGTGGTGTTTAGACGATCAATCTGGCGGCGATCTGTACTCCGGCGGATTACAACACGCGTCCGTTGGACACTATTTATAGCAACTTCATCGATGCGCTTCCTGTGGTACGTGTGATTTCTCTGTGCAAGAGCTCCTGGTTTTTATACCTAGCTGATCTGTTCTTGCAGTGTCTGTCGCCTTCGTTATTCTTGTTGATTTTGTTGTATTTGATTCAATAATAGTTCAATTTGACAGGTTTTGGTGGTTGACTTGTGATTTGATGTTGAAATTGTGTGATTTGTTGTAATTAGGTGAAGTACTGCTCTGAGAACAACAAACGTCTCATTCATTTCTCGACTTGTGAAGTGTATGGGAAAACGATTGGGAGCTTTCTTCCCAAAGATAGCCCTCTGCGTCAGGTAAGCCTTCACTGTCTCCTTCCCCTTTTTTATTCTATTGTCGTCTTTACGATTCGTGGTTTAGTTTGGTACTCTCTTGCTGATTTTTCGGGGGATTAGATTCAGATCTTTCCTTATATTTTCGTTTTAGTTGGGGCATTTTGTATGAACCACCTGGCCGTCTACAGAAGGGTAGGATTTGAAGATAACTGAATTATTTGCATTATGTTGTTTCTTATCACAATAATTAGTTGCACTAATTTACCTGAGATTCGCTGCTCTTGCAGCATCTTATTTAGAATAGGCGGTATTAATAGTTCAAACTAGGGATTTACTGTTAAGACCTTTTCTGTATTTGTTTATGCATGTTATTTGTTTATGCATGTTAATTCCATGGACTGGGAAGAGCCTATGGATAATATTCCTTTTAGGTCCACAGTACTTGCTTGTATGTAGCATTGGTGGTAGCTAATGTGAAATTATAAGTTGAAGCAGGTATAGCAAACTCTGAGCAACGTTTCCAGGAAAAGATGTCTCTTAATTGCCTGTGGCTATTATTTCTCCTTGCACCACAATCCATAGGCACTGAATATTACCAGTCACTGCCATAGCAACAGGAAAATACCAACATTTTCCATGCTTTCCAAGCCGCTAATTATTTTCTTCAGTCTCAAGTTTATTGTTTTTAGCTTAGATATCATAGAATTGCGTAATGCAACATACCTGGATTGATAAGATCCTGAATAAAGTATAAAGATGTATGTTTTAGTTGTTATGTATTTCCCTTTAAATTGCTTCTGATAACTGGATTTACATCAACGGATCTCTGTATTTTTAACTAGTTCTGACTATGCTTGTGAAATTAAGTGGCTTGAATTTTTCAGGAAGATTTAAAGATTGGATTTTCATGAAAGTTGAGGATGTTATATAGAAAGATGTTAGTGATAACGTACTGCTGTTGAATTTGAATCTTCTTAGCTCTATTTACTAGTGTTTTTGCTTGTTCTATGCTAACATTTAAGTGCTATGTTGTTATAGGATCCTGCATACTATATTCTGAAAGAAGATGCCTCACCTTGCATTTTTGGCTCCATTGAAAAGCAAAGGTGGTCATATGCCTGTGCAAAGCAATTAATTGAAAGGCTTATATACGGTGATTATCTTTTCTATCAATGTGGTTGCTTTTAAGATAGAGCGCATTGTCTGACTTCACTGAAATGGTTACAGGTGAGGGTGCAGAAAATGGGCTGGAGTTCACCATTGTGAGACCTTTCAACTGGATTGGGCCCAGGATGGATTTTATTCCTGGTGTTGATGGTCCAAGTGAGGGTGTTCCCAGGGTCCTTGCATGCTTTAGCAATGTTAGTGCTTTTCACTATCGATTTCAACCCTATATAGCTGGTGCTGATTGTGGTAGTTCTGTTGGAATCTATTCTGATGTTCTGTTCTGTTTCTTTCAGGCTCTCCTCCGTCATGAACCACTCAAGCTTGTTGATGGTGGTCAATCTCAGAGAACTTTCATTTATATTAAGGATGCAATTGAAGCTGTTCTCTTGATGATTGTATGTACTCTCAATGATTTCTCATCTCTCTGCTTCCAGATATTCTTTAGATAATGGAGAAGAATTGCTGTGTATCTTTTGTAGGAAAATCCAGCCAGGGCCAACGGCCAGATTTTTAATGTTGGCAACCCTCACAATGAAGTTACAGTCAGACAACTTGCTGAGATTATGACTGAGGTAGGACAATTTTACTGAGATGCTTAGACTTTCTGCTAAAACAATCGGAAGATACTGAAGTCAATACCGCATAACAGGTCTATTCAAAAGTAAGTGGAGAAGCTCCTTTGGAAGTACCAACCATTGACGTCAGCTCCAAGGAATTTTATGGGGAAGGATATGATGATAGTGACAAGAGAATCCCTGATATGACCATCATCAATAGACAACTCGGTATTGCCTTGAGCTATATCTTCAACCTTTTCTACCTTTATTAGATTAGAACCGAATGTAAATTTGAGATTTGTTGATTGTATTTGTTATAGAATGGAATCCGAAGACATCCCTGTGGGACTTACTTGATTCAACTCTCACGTATCAACACAAGACGTATGCCGAGGCGGTTAAGAAGGTTATGGCAAAGCCTACATCTAGTTGAGCGAGTTTGCTGGTTGAAAGACTTGATGAGGGTTGTCTTCAGCAGGTGCTACCAATTCTTTTCCAGGAAAGATTTATATACGCAACATTTTTTTTTTTTTTGTGTTTTGTGGATAGCTGGGAAGTATGTCTTTTTCAGTTATTAATCTTCATAAGATATTTAGGATCCTATTTAGGCAAGTATATGTTGTTAATTTAATGTGTAACTGGGCTTGGCCTTACGTTAATACTAGTTTCCTCTACTTCATTGGAGGTTTGCTTGTTATTCCTCCATTTTGTGGAATCCATTGAAGGTGTTATATTCGAATTGTTGATCCTATCAACCTAATGTTTCTTGATCATTAATTGAGCTTGTAAGCGCTTCATTCTTTATAGAGTTGAACTGTGAGCCGTATTTTGTTTAATTTAAAAAAGGGACCAACTTTCTTTGATATTTTAGTTTGAATTATACGAGTTTTGAAAAGTGATACACTAAATTAAAATTTTTAAAAGATCATGTACTAAATTAAAAAATATTTTAAAATATGTTATCTCTGTTATTAAATAACAAAAAAGTTGAGCAGAGTAAGGAAAGATTGGATATTTGAATGGTGATAATAAGGCGTCGAAGGACCTATCATTTGCTACTTGGGATGTAGAAAGTTCCATGGTTTTAGCATGGCTTGTTAATTCCATGGATGAAGACATTGCTTTA
The DNA here is from genome assembly GCA_027568895.1 of Erythroxylum shatona. NCBI lineage: Eukaryota > Viridiplantae > Streptophyta > Magnoliopsida > Malpighiales > Erythroxylaceae > Erythroxylum > Erythroxylum shatona. The sequence goes on along the minus strand of JAOSBK010000205.1, from coordinate 4,177,700 downwards.
AATTATATGTGTTATTCAACTACCAAAGAACTTTGGGATAATATTCACTAGATTTATTCAAACTTTGGTAGTCAATCTAAGGTGTATGAATTGAAATTGAAACTAGGGGAAATTAGAAAAGGGGGAGATAATGTCACCAAATACTTCAATATCCTGAAAAGACTATGGCGGGATCTAGATGTTTTGAATGACTATGAAAGGAAATCTTTGGATGATTACAACCACCACAGGAAAATGGTAGAAAATGATCGCATCTATAAATTTCTTGTTGGGATGAATATAGAATTTGACGAAGTAAGGTGGGGATAATTGGTCGTGGTCCTCTTCTGGAGAAGTATTTGCTGAAGTTCGAGGGGAGGAAAGTCGTCAAAAGTGTTATGCTTGGTAAGAAGGAGCCCGGGCCATCAATTGAAAATTTTGGTCTGGTCGTAGCAGATTCAAATGAAGCAGAACAGGACACACGCATGAAACAGCCAACAACTAGCATAGAGCAGAGGACAAGCCATATGTAAGTTGTGATTGCTGCAATAAACCTCGCCATACACCAAAGTTGCAAATATCATACTGAACTTAATATTAGATTGAGTTCTGGTACGATAGATATTATTTTGGAAAATTTTTTAGATTTATGAAATAGTCCCTAAAATTTTTAAAATTTTGCAAAACAATCCATTGGTATATTGTACAGTTGTACTCTATACTTTTTAAGTTTACATCAACTCTATTTCTAAAACTCATAATAATAAATAATAATCACAATTAATATGAAATAATAATAATTTTTAAATATTTCACTTATAAATAATAACCACAATTAATATAAAAAAGACAATCATCATCATACAAATATAAAATTAAGAATAATAAAAAGTATTTAAAATATTACAATAATACAATTTCATCATTTTGATAAATAATAATTACATCAAAACATCCAATAAAAAGAATAATAAATATTCTTAAACAATTTACAAAAAGTATTCATGACGAAGAAACAATCAAGTATAAGTTAAACCTGAAATAAAAACATTTACAATTACATTATATATACATAACTTAACATAAACATCAAATATAAGTAAAATTAAAAGAAGAGGAAAAACAAAAACGTGGAACGAAATTCAATCGTCAATTGGAGGATATTTGCTATAATTGCACCGACCCCAGTTATCATTTTGTATAAAATTCTTATCATTGAGAGAAGCTTCATCATCATTATTATTCAAATTTAATGTACCAAATGACATGTCAGTACTTTCTCATCCAAGATTATCTTCTAAGTCATTGACATCTATCAAATTCGATTCTTCATAAACCTAATCCACCAAAAGATCAATATTATCAATGAAAATTGGATCAATTGAACTACTTGTGCTATTAAGACTCTTAATAAACAATTAAATTTTAATTATTAAAAAATTATAAGAAATTTTATTGAAATTAATAATGATAATAACATACCTTTCTCGAAGATTTAAATTGTAACGAACAAAAATTAAGTCATTCAATCTCTTATGCTCCAATCTAATCCTTTTCTTTAAGTGGATAAATTCAAATGTGCTTCGGTTTCGTTCATAACCTATTGTATTCACACATTGATTTAAAATCTAAATTGCAAACCTTTTCAATTCTAGAATACCATTTCCGAATTGATCCCACCAAGAAACTATAAGTCATAAGATAACAAAAGTAGTGTTATAAACAAAATAAAGTAAGAACAAGTAAATAACTAATATCTGGATAAAGTTTTCCTCTTCGTCGAATAGCAATCGGCATTCTAAAATTACCATAAGACAACTTGTAAAGCTCCATCTGTGAGCTTAAAAGATCTTGCATCGCGTCACTGTTAACAATTGTTGTAATAGTTAAAAGCATTCCTCTATTAACTTCAGTCTGCTTAGTAAGATCCAGTCTAAAATAGATATTAGGATTCAAAAATGCCCCAACTGCAAACAATAGTGAAGAAAGTTGTCTTTTCCTTTCTTTCATTAGTGATTGAAAGATTTGGTGTGTATAAAGAAGTCATATGTTTCAGATTGGCCTTGATTACTTTCGTCATTCTCTCCATGACATCAAAAATATAACTTATTATTGACTTTTCTTCACTATTAGCTAAGCGAAGCACCCTCACCAAAGGTTCACAAACTCGGATAACAAATTGACATTGAAAACAAAATTTTCTATTTTCTAGTATAATATTACAAACCTCCACTTCAACATTGGACCTAGTACGTTGAGATGTAATCCACTTATCACTTGTAAACATTTGTCTTAATTCTTTCTTTATCGAAATAAAAGACTGAAGTGATAAAAAATTTGTTGCAAATCTTGTCACAATAGGACGACATAAATTCATACCATTGTTCAATTCCTTTCTCATCAAATTCAATACCTATGCACAATTATAAATAAACTTTGTCACCTTTTTAGCTTTCTGCATAGTCTCATCAATAACAAGAAAATAACTAGGATCTCCTATATTCTCTAGCATTATGTCAATGCAATGTGCAACACAAGGAGTCCAAAAAAGTGAATTATACATATTATGTAATCTTTTTCCTATCACTTTATAAGCGGAATCATTGTCAGTAATAAACTGAACATTATTTTTCGGCCTTACATCATTCACAACTTTATCAACTATTGCAAACAAAGTCTCAGTATTTATAATAAGGCCAGATGTATCAATATATTTCAAAAACATAGAGTCATTTGTAGAATAAACCAAAATTTTTATAATAAGCTTTTGAATCCTATTTGTCCAACCATCGCACACAATTAAACATCCATAAGTACCCCAATTCACTCTTCTTTCAGAATAATTTTTAATTTCAAAAACAGAGCAACTCAAAAGTTTGCGTCTTAAATCATCAATCGAAGGACCTTTGTATCCTGGACCATAAGAGGTTATTGTATCCATCATAGGTTAATAATAATACGACTGAGAAGAACTGAATAATGAACCTGTATCATGCCACTATTTAGCCATTGCCATATCGACATTCTGAGTCGTATCTTTTGATTGCACTGCACTCCAAATTAAAGGTTGGGCTCCAGGAGTTGCTCGTGATGCAAAAAAACTAGTTACTTACTTTCTTCTCTTCCTCACATCAGGTTCAGGTACTTCTTCTTGAGCCTGAGATGGAATACTACCAGTACCAGTACCACCACTTCCACTACCACTCCCACTTCCACTTCCACCTTCAATATTTCCAAAATCACCATGGAAACTAGAAAACAAACTTCCACTACCAATTTCAAAATTCAACATTTCCCTTCTATCAAGCAATGTTTTCATTTACTACTTCAAATCATGACTTACTTTTTACAAGGTTCTACATCTCCTTTAACCCCAACTAAATAATTTTTTAATCTGGAGATTCCATCACCTTTCAAATGCTTGTTACAAAACAAGTCAATAGTATAATTCCTCATATAGGCAACCAATGTAGCACGAATCCAAGTTAGATCATTGTATCTTCCTGAAGTGGGTAGATCAGGAATGAATGCATATATCAAAATAAATAACACATAATTTCAATATACAGTATGCATATCCATCTTATATAATATAACTCATTCTGTATGATTATATTACACATAATGCAATTTCATGGATCACAATTCACTATAAGTCAAAAGCTAACATACATAAATACTTTCCATTTCCAACAATAAAAAAACATACATAAACAATTTCCATTTCTAGCAATCACAAAACATACATAAACAATTTTCATTTCCATTAATCACAAAACATTCATAAAATAATTTCCATTTTCAAATTTAATAATTTCCATTTTGAACGATTACAAAACATTCATAATTCCATTTCTATTTCCATTTCCATCAATTTTCATTTCCAATAATCACGAAACATACATAAACAATTTCCATTTTCATTAATCACGAAACATTCATAAAACAATTTCCATTTTCAACAATTTTTATTTCATTTCTATTTCCAACAATTATCATTCCCATTAATCACAAGACATTCATAAAACAATTTCCATTTCCAACATCACAAAACATGTATAAACAATTTCCATTTTCAACAATTTTTAACAATTTTCATTTCTAATAATCACGGAACATTCATAATTTGATTTCCATTTCTGACAATTTTCAACAATATCCATTTCTATTTCCAATAATCACAATATATTCATAAAAAATTTCCATTTCTAACAATTTTCAACAATTTCCATTTCCAAAATCCATAAATCATATATAAACAATTTTCATTTTCAACAATACATTCATAAAACAATTTCCATTTTTAACAGTTTTCAATAATTTTCATTTTCAACAATTTTCAGCAATTTCCATTTCAATTAATCACAAAACATTCATAAAACAATTTCCATTTCTAACAATCACAAAACATGCATAAACAATTTCCATTTTCAACAATTTTTATTTCCAATAATCACAAAACATTCATAATTTCATTTTCATTTATAATAATTTTCAACAATTTCCATTTCTATTTCCAATAATCACAATACATTCATAAAATAATTTCTATTTCTAACAATTTTCAACAATTTCTATTTCCAACATCTACAGATCATACATAAACAATTTTCATTTCCAACAATTTCTATTTCCATTTCCAACAATGCATTCATAAAATAATTTCCATTTCTAACAATTTTTAACAATTTTCATTTCCAACATTCACAAATCATACTTTCCAACAATTTTCAACAATTTCCATTTCCATTAATTACAAATAATTTATAAAACAATTTCTATTTTCAGCAATCACAAAACATCCATAAACAATTTCCATTTTCAACAATTTTTAACAATTTCTATTTCCAATAATCACAAAATATTTATAATTTTATTTTCATTTTTAACAATTTTCAACAATTTCCATTTCCATTCCCAATAATCATAATACATTCTTAAAACAATTTTCATTTCTAACAATTTTCAATAACTTCCATTTCCAACATCCACAAATCATACATAAACAATTTTCATTTCTAATAATTTATATTTCCATTTCCAACAATTTCATAAAACAATTTACATTTATAACAATTTTCAACAATTTTCATTTCCAACATCCACAAATCATATATAAACGATTTCCATTTTTAACAATTTTCAATAATTTCAATTCAAAATTTCAAACATGATGATTAAATTGAAGGGTATGATATGATTTACATAATTGCCAGATAATGAATGACATATCTTATACAATTAATAATCATAAAATAATGATCAAGTTAGAAGATATATTCATAACATGATGATCAACCAATCAAGTTGAAGGATATAACTTCTAGGGTAACGTTTTTTTCCTCTTATTTAAAGCTTTGAATCTTCTTTTCATTTCTAACAAACTATAATATTATATATTTCATTCTTATTAAAATCAAATTTGAAGGTTGTTTAAGTACTGCCTATTAAGTGTTCGATAAAAGTTCTGTTAGATTTTGATATTAAATGAAGCTTAGGGATCAAATGTTCTAGTTCATTTCTTTGATTGAGTTTTCATCTAGGGTTCCGCTCTCAGGACACTCTTCTACCAACCCTTATTGCAGCTGTTGTTTTTGCTTGTTTTACTCTCCTCGTCGAAAAGGATTGGCTCTTGAGGTAACTCTTGTCGAGGTAACAACAAGTAAGTTTCTCTGTATTGCTCTCCCTCTTTCTTGACGCTCTCACTCTCATCCTTCAATTGGCATTACTGTTTTTATTTATTTATTTATTTATTTTATTATTATTATTATTAGTACCCTTTTATTGAGTTTATTATTGGTAGTAGTTTTATCATCATCATCATTATTATTATTCTTATGTATTTATTGTAATTTTATTGACTTAAATATTTTGCGTGCCATTTTTGCTTATTTACTCTTTTAACCTGCATCACTATTTTTCTGTCACATTTGCATATGGGTCTACCAGAAACAGTCTCTCTACTATGTAGGGGCAAGATTGCGTACTATTAGACCTTCCCAAGCTCCGCTTCACTGCGAGACTTCGAATCGAGTGTGATGATGATTAATAAGTCTAAGTATAAATGATTGCAATAACAACATATTCACAATTTTAAAATAGAAAAGTTCTTTTTGGGATGCATTTATTACATCATTACTTTCACACATTATCTATTATAAATATTTAGGACATCCCACACATATATATTATCAAATAATTCAAGTTTAACATATTTTATACTCAATCAATTATTTACCCAAAACTAATATTCAAATAGGCAAATACTATCATTAATTACAACCGAATTATTATTAATTTTTAATTACATAATTTTATACTCAACTAATTATTTACCTAAAGTCAATATCTAAATATTAAAAATAAAATACAAATTTTGATTAACAACGTTAATTGACAATTAATGATTTAGTTTGACTTTGGTTCTTTTTTACTTTTTATACTGACATTAAACTAACCTGGAAGGAGATAGCTGAGGTTGTAGGTTACAAGTAATAGCTTGAGTTCTAATTTTGGTTGGAGGTTGGTTTCAGCATCCATTAAAGTCAGACCCAGAGATTCGACTGTTCCTTTCACGCCATATATGTGATAAATTAGGGCCCCAAATGCAGCTTTGAAAAAAAAGTTACTTTTTTGGTTCCAAGTCTTTGACAATTTGCAGGCCAGAGGATGAAGGAGTGAGAAGAACAAATAGCAGCATCCCAATATATGTTTATAGCAAAGTTTCAATTTATAATGTAAGGAAGAGTTAGGGGAGTACGGGGACATTGTTTCAGATTTCGTTCATCCCTCTTAAAGAGTGAAAGGGCTAATGCCAGAAGTTGTCTCTGATGATGATTGATTTCAGGGATTGAAATTAAACTGATTTGTAAAGGGGATCCCGACTGTGCCAACTATCAAACCAGAATGAGGTGTTACATCCATCTTGAATCTTATGTTTGATGAACAAGTGAACCAGCTTTGTGATCTTCAAGATTTGGTTGAGTGTCCAAGAAGTTAAAGGACTAGCTTTACCATTCCAGATGCGGCCAGATGCTTGTTCTCCTTTCAAGCAGCGAAGGTGAGTCCATCTCACCCACAGGTTTTCTTCGCTAGAACAAATCCTGTCTCTTGATAAGCATGATCTTACTCACAGTGCGGGTAGAGGTGATTCCCAATCCACCATATATCTTCGCTTGAAAGACCATTGTCCATTTCACCTTGGAAATTTCAGGTTCTTTGTTTGAGTCACTCCAATGTCAATGTCCTTCATCACTCCTTTAGGTAGAGCAAGATGAGAAACCCAGTAAATATATAAGCTGCTAAGTATGGAAAGAAACCGCTGCAACCGTCTACCGAGCCTCTTATTTATGGAGTTTAGAAGAGGGTAAGGTAAAACCTCAAGTTTTAGGTGAGTTGGTAAGGAGCTTTTTTGGCTTAAGTGAGGTCGTAGGTTTGAACAGCGCTCATGTATGTAGCCGTTTAAAACTTAAGGCCAGAGTTTTGCTTCCAGCAAGGAACTTACCGAGCTCTAGCGGAGATTAGTCTGAGAGTGAATGACTTAAAGGTGCCTTTTCATAATTGAGACTCTCCTAAGACACTTCGTAGAAAAAAAAAAGAGAGTAGCAATCAGTGAGTTTCTTAACAGAGGTGTTAAAAACACCAAGCCAATCAGCTAAAAGGACAGGGAAATTTATTTACTCACTTCTATCCAAAATAAGTGTCGTTTTAGAAAAATGCACACTTATTAAGAAAGCTAGTGAAATGTTTAATATACTCTTATTAATTGCATGTTGAATTGTCTTGAAAATGTAATCTGTATAATTAGGATGTGAGAGAAATTAAAGGGTAATTTTAAAAATAAAATTATAAACATACATAAAAAATCGTTAACGACATTTATTTTAAATAATTAAAATCTCTTAGGATGTGAGAGAAATTAAAGGGTAATTTTAAAAATAAAATTATAAACATACATAAAAAATCGTTAACGACACTTATTTTAAATAATTAAAATCTTTCTAAAACGACACTTATTTTAAATAGGGAAGTATTTTATTCTAAAGTTACTTTTTCGTATTGTTGTTACCTGCTGTGCTGGGGGCTCACCCTGAGTCACATTCTCCAAGACGAGACAATCTATTTCCGGATCCAAGGGTTTTCGAAACGCACTCGTTTTGAGCGCATGATTGCAGGCCAGGTGTTCGACAAAGAGCGGGAGACAAACAAAACCTCAGTTTTAAGTTTCTAGTACTCTCTCTGTCATCATTACCGTTGTCAATTTGTCCGTTTGCTATGTATATTATGGTCACGAGCCGACCATCGCCATCCTTGATTTCTATACTCTTGGAGTACAATTTCGGACAAAAAGTAACCCATACAAGCTTTTCACTTTCACTTCCAAGCCTTTATGCCCTGATCTGGGTTCTTTCCTTTGTTTTTTGGTTCAAATAATTTCCGATATTTATTACTTTCACAGTGAAGAGTGGAGACTACCTTTTGTGATAGTGTTTCAAGCTGCTTTCTTTATCTCTTTTTTGCGGTTTTCTTTTAATTTTTTGGGTTTCTTGGGTGTAGTATGGTCCCCAGTGTTTGTGGTTGGTGGTTTTTTTGTTGGGGGTTTCACCGAGCATGCAAATTCGGCTTTTTTTCATGGGCACATGCCCTTATGCTTCCCTTCCACAATTGCTTATTACATTTGGGTGATGTTTTTCTTAGCTGTAGAAGAGGCCCACGGCTTTTACCTGTTCTCGTTGTAAGATTGGACTCGTTAAGACCACTTATGTTTTGTGCCTTTATTCTTACCATTTTAAAACCGTGATGCAGAAGTCATGAACTTTTGTGGGCATTTGTTGTTTATATTTCATTGATCTTTGAGGGAAAGGGTTCCCTTCTTTTTCCTAGCTTGATCATGGCCCCTGCAGGAAAAGTTAGCGGGTTTCGCAAAGAGGGCAATGACTGGTACGTTAGCCATTATCTCAAGAACCCATTTGCAGTTTTGGCGTGCTGTAAACTGGTTTTCTTTTTAATGGTTGATGTGCGTGTCTACGTGGTGAATTCAAGTCTAATCCTCCGCTGGTAGTTTGTTGGAGTGGAATTATTGGTTTTATGCAGAGTCCGTACTTAGTACGAGTTGTCTAACTCAATAAAAGTAGTAGTTGACATTGGTTGTCATTAATTACTGAAATTTTCGTAATTCATAGTCTTAAGGGAATTATCTGTGACAGTTAGATATCTGGTGGGTCTGGCAGGTTCTGCAATGCAGGATTGCCAAGTGATATATCCGTTCTCGTGGATGGTGTGAACTTTCACCTTCATAAGGTAATCGAATTGTTGCTCGTGGAGGATTTGTGATCCAGAGCAAGTGTTTGTGATAGTATTCAGACTTCCACTTGTACGAGCTTATGCATGCTTTTTACATTTAATTTGTCCCCATATATGTCTTGTTCGATGATCACTTCGTCTATTTGCTTTGCATTTTTCTACTGTTAACTTGGGGATATCTATGATAGTGGATGCCTTTAAATATCAGCTGACTTTTTGGTCTGCTACTTTGGGTTGCTATGCATCTCACCTGGTGACCTAAGTGATCAGTTAACATTGTCTGAAGAGTAATGATTCTATTGGATGAAATGGGAAGGCCAAATACACATAGGCTTGGGAGTATGGTGAATTTTGTTCCTTATGCTTGTTTTCAGAAAGTCCAAGGATTCATCCTCATATAGATGATGTAATCTTGGTTATAGATTCCTATTTTCTAAAGTGGGAATCTATTATATTTAGTTATTAACATGTTGCAGATTTTTGTAAGGAAGTTTCTACAACATGGATTTCCTAAAACATGAAGTTGTAGGACTAGACCAACTTTTATGACAGCACTAGACATGAATCAGTTACTCATACACAAATACACACAAGAATTGCTGTTGGAAATGAGAATTGTTGAAATGTGATACAGATATTACATTTTATTGAAGGGACCAAAACATATGAGACTTGATGAAATCTATTTAACTTTGGCATCACCTTTTTCCTATTTTAAGGGTCTTGTTGCAACAATCAATCTTGTAAGAAAAGCCCATTAAGTTCTTCACATTAAAGATTGTAAATGACTATCAGTGCTGTAGGTTTTTGCATCCTGGATCCCTTATTCAACTTGCTAAAGGGTTTCATAATGATGGTCAAAATTGAAATACATTCAAAGTCACGGGCCTTATGGTGAAAATTACAAGTTAACATTTTGAAAATACCTAAATTGTAGGTCAACTGTGAAGGAATAAATTAAGAAGAGAATGTGGTTCAGATTTACGATGTAAATCAGAGTATGTTTTGGTGAATGTATGTCTAGTTTCCGGTCTCCTGTATCCATTTATTTCTTGTTTTCCAATATTCTTTCCCATAACTTATCTTAAAGATTCTTAATTTTTATAGAGAAATTCCAGGGAGAACTTTCATTGACATCTAATTAGACAAGGAAAGCTCAGGTCATAAAAGACTTTTCGATTGTAAATGGCAAGTTATCTGCTGCATAATTTATATTTGGTTGCTGTATACATATAATACATATATTCTGTTAGGCTACTAATTTAGTGATATTCAATAAGAAGGTAAATTTAAGTTTTTTCAAAGTGGTTGGTCTATGGTTGATAATTGTTGATCTAGGCAGTAAATAGCTTGTAACTCATGTTTGATATGTAATTATCGGAAAGTGAATTCGAATTCCATGAAAAATTTCCCCTCTTTGTTTCCTGAAATGAAGAGCAAGTGCTGATAAAAAAAGATTTTGTTTGTCTCAACCAATGATAATTGTGGTGATTTTAGAGAAGCGATGTTTGTGTAACTTGTTTTGTTCTTCTGTTTTGATTACTAGTTTTAGAGAAATATAATCTGCATTTAGTTATTGAATTTCCATTTTTTCATCAACACTTGATGTAATAAAGTTGGTAGGGCCTTCAGCACCTGTTTATTGTTTGTATTTATTTCTAAGATCACAGAACTTCTTATTTATTAAGTTGCAGAAATTCTTATTGAAATGGATACATGTCTTCCCATCCATTTGCCTTGTTTGGATGTTGATAAAATCTTATGATCATTCAGTTCCCGTTGGTGTCAAAATGTGGGAAGATAGCACACATATGTGATGGAACCCTTGAAAAAAGTTTGACGACAAGACTCAACGAATTCCCTGGTGGTCCTGACACCTTCTTACTTGCAGTAAAGTTTTGCTATGGGATGCGGGTGGAATTGACTCCAAGAAATATAGTTGTATTGTATTGTGCAGCAGACTACCTGGAAATGACAGATGAGTATGGAGAAGATAATCTACTTCCGAAATCAGAGAACTTTTTCCATAAGAACGTAATGCGTAACTGGAAACACTGTATATTGGCTCTACAAAGTTCTGACTTGGTTATTCAAAGGGCTGACAGGCTGCAAATAACAAATAAATGTTTGAATTCTCTATCTATGATGGCCTGTACAGATCCTACCTTGTTTGGATGGCCCATGATGATGTATGGAAGTTTACAGAGTCCAGGAGGTAGCATCCTCTGGAATGGAATAAACACAGGGGCGAGGATCCGAAGCACAGAATCTGACTGGTGGTTTGAAGACATCTCATACCTCAGTGTGGTTTTGTTTGAGAGACTAATCAAAACTATGAAAACAAAAGGCATAAGACCAGAGAGTCTTGCTGGTGCAATTATGTATTATGCAAGGAAATACCTACCTGGTCTAGGCCGTTGGCAGAGTGCACAAGGTGGGAAAAAAAGAACAGTTGCCAGTTTTAGCTTGACGCCTGCTGTAGTCGATCAAAGTTTTTTGATAGAAACAATTGAAAAACTTCTTCCAGAGAAGAAGGGGAGGTCCTTTTGCCGATTTTTGCTAGGGCTTCTTCGAATTGCATTGATATTGGGTGTCAATAAAACATGTAGGGACTCACTAGAGAGAAAAATAGGGATGCAACTTGAATTGGCAACCCTAGACAGTCTTCTCATTCCTAGTTATTCTGACTCTGATACTTTGTATGATATCGACTGTGTGCAAAGGATCATTCATCACTTTATGTCTTCAGAATCAAGAATAACATCTTTTTCTCCATCATCCTTGGATCTGGAAACTTCACCATCTTCTGAGCCCCTAAGGAAAGTTGCAAAGTTGATTGATAACTATATTGCAGAGGTTGCTTCTGATGTTAATTTGAAACCCAAGAAGATGCGCAGTCTTGTAGAGGCCCTTCCAGATTCGTCAAGGTCCTTGCATGACGGTTTATATAGAGCTCTTGATATATACTTGAAGGTTTGATTTCCTTATTATATGGGTCAAATTCTCATATGAATTAACTATATGAATTAAGGAAATGTTTTAAGATTTTAGGTGAAAAAAATAGGTCTCCTGATATACGAACCATTCATTCTGTAAAATGGAGAATTATGTAAATTTTAACATATTTCATGTTCTTAAACAAAAGCTTCTCCTTGATCATAAAAATTTTCTAATTATTCTTGGAACTGTGCAGTCTCACACATGGCTGTCAGATAAAGAGAGAGAAAAACTTTGCAACATTATTGACTACCAGAAGCTCTCCATTGATGCTTGTGCGCATGCTTCTCAGAATGAAAGGCTACCAATTCGAGTCATTCTTCAAGTTCTGTTCTTTGAACAGATGCAGTTGAGAACTGCACTTGCCAGCTGCCTACATGTTTTGGACACCGAAAATGCTCCTGGAGGACGAGTGTCCGACCAAACTGACATGGCTGGTCAGATTGTAAGGAGAGATGGATGGGTTGCAGTTGTGCGTGAGAATCAGGTTTTAAAGGTAGACATGGAAAATATGAGGTCAAGAGTTGGAGAACTAGAAGAAGAATTTGGTAGAATTAAACAGGAAATGAAGAGGGTTACCAAATCGCATAGTTCACTAAGTTCCCCACGATTGGTGCGCAGGAGAATTGGATGCAAGCTTCTTCCAGGTTCCACTGATGCCCAACCAGACATTGTTAACAGCACTGGACATACTCCCAGGGCATCAGTTGAACAAGCACGCACTTCTCAGCAATCCAGGCACCGGAAAAGTTTTTCTTTTCGTGGATAGTTAATATTTGTAAACCAATCTTCAGAGAATTTTTTCCAGACAAATAGAAGCCAAGAGTGGCTCACAGAGTCTTGGAACCTTCATAAAAGGCGGTTGAATTTCAACCTTTTGTTGTGAAGTGGATTCAAGTTATATGGAAACAGCATTGCAGCTTCTTCCAGTATACATTGGAGTACTTTTCAATTTTAACTTTCTTTCAGCAGTTTATTATAGAAGGAAGAAAAGGGTGTTGTATTTTGTTGTATTTGTGGATGTTGTGGTTTTGGCAAAGGTCATGGAAAGTCCTTTGACAACAAGTTGGAAGGCAGGATGCTCCATCCGGAATCTGGGACTGGGATTGCACGCAAAGCACGCCAGATTTAGAATGGAGCTACCGGTACCACTGAAATGGAAAAATGTGCAAACTGTAGTTGATCTTGTTTGATGTCTATTTTCTTTCTTTCCTCTTCCCTTGGAGTGTGTATATCTGTACAGGGCCTACAGGCACAGGCTTGTAGCCACTTAATTTATAACGCTTTATGACTATGGGCAAAATATAGAAAATTTCAGGCTGTATTTTCTTAAATTTCAGCGTTTATCTGATTTCAGTTGTAGTTTGCACATGAACATATTCAGGTAGCATTGAGATTGAGAATGAGGAAAGCTTGAAATGTTGACTACTTTTTATGACAAAAAGTCTCAAACCGTCGCTTTGGCCGAGTGGTTAAGGCGTGTGCCTGCTAAGTACATGGGGTTTCCCCGCGAGAGTTCGAATCTCTCAGGCGACGTTCATTTTGAATGCATGTATTATTAATGCACCTTTTCACTAGCAAAACAAAATAATTTTAGAAAGCAAAAGGGGGCAGCGCAAAAAGGTGAATCTCTTGAAAAGTATATAAACAAAAGGAACTGAATGTGAAATTAAACAAAATATTAAGGGTCAAAGTATAAAATTCCGAAGTAATCTATCGGCGGCTTTTCCAAAATCTCTGTTTTGTCTATCTCAAACAAATGTTTTTCAGTTTCTTCTAATTTTTTTTCCACATCTGACGATATCTCTTAATGTCTTGGTCGGATTACAGTCTCAGATCTTCAAACTCGGCGATCGCTGTAGATTATTTTCAAGTGATCGGATCTCTTTCTGTCTCTGTGTGTTTTTGAGTTAATAATAATAACAGTAAGTTGCCGTTGGTGGTGGGGCTATAGAAAGTGTGTGTGAGAGAGAGTTGGTGGATCTGATAGGGAAATGGCGCTTTCTGGGATGAGAGGTCTGTCGGTATTTATAAGTGACGTTCGTAATTGCCAGAACAAAGAGCAAGAGAGGCTTCGCGTCGATAAAGAGCTCGGTAACGTCCGTACTCGCTTCAAGAACGAAAAGGTTTGTATCTTCAAAATATTTTATCGATTGTTTATGTCTTTTTTTTTTGGGTTTCGGATCATTGCGCACTTATTTATGGAACGTCGTTAAAAGCAGCTGTAATTGTTTGGTTCTGAAGAATTCTTTTATTGGAATTGAATTGAATGAACAGTCAGTAAGTCGACTGAGCTAGCACAAGTAGATAACATGAGGCTTTTTATTTTTTTATGCGATAATGTTATTGGGTTTTGAGCAATGAAGGCACTTATAATGGATCAGGAGTTGAGTTGAGTTAGAAACGCAATCGGTTTTCTTTAGTTTTTGATGGTGGAACAGCTGTGCGAAAAGGAAATATGCCATTTAGACCATCCGCGTTTAGACAATTGAATGGTACAGATATTTTGCTGAAGCTCTCAAAAGCTGAAGCTCATTTATGTCCTTTCTGGGGCTAACGGATACTTTATCTTACGAGCTATTTCGTGAGTGGATTATAAGGGATAAAGGTGTATGATCTTCAGTATTATCTTGATTTTCTCTGACTTTGACGGGGACTCAGTATTTGGCTTTTGGCTTTTGGCTTTGGGTTATTAGCAGTGCTTAAACTTCCAGAGTAATTCCTTTATGGCGATGATTTGATACAATGATTATAGTGTGATCTGGACGGCATTAAAGCTTTTTGCTATTGTTCAAGTGATTACAAGAACTAAGGGGTTTAGTTATCATACTTGTGTACATACTCCTCTTTTTAATCAATGAGAACTGGGAATAGGCCCATAAGACATATCTGTTTGAGGACATTAATTAGTGACATCAAACATGGCCAAATATTGAGGGTACTTACATATGTTTGAGCAGATGCTGCTCTGTGCATTAATTGTAAACTTCCACAGGTGAGAACAAAATGGCATTTTATTTTGCAAGAAGAGGCTTTTAAGAAATATTTTTGCGTGGTTTCAACATAGAAAGTACTCCCTTTTCCAATCATCTCTTGACTGATTAGATCGGGTTTCTATTCTGTTCTGAACTGGTTATAGATCTTTGGCTTAGGGATGCTTGTGCAATTCAAGCAATCCTCAATGCCAGTTTCTTATTAATAATATTTTAAAAGTATAGATTGGAGAAAAGCTACATGGTCAATGCCAAACTCTGATTATGGTTACGCAATTTAAATATTGTTTGTGGCACTTAAATTAATCTATAACTTGTGATAAGGAACTTATTGTATGATTTGTTGAAGGTTGTGCTTTGCCCTTGAATTGGCTTGTTGTGCCTTATTTGACGTTTAAGATGCTGGTTAGTTTTTCTACTTTATTGGTTTTATCCAAGCACCAGAAAGCATTTGGGTTATACAAAGCTATGAATATGTTGAATTAATTCAATAAGATTACGAGTTTGCAGATTTTAAATTTTTTAATTAGTGATATCCTTGCTCTAGAGATGTTTAGAGATGGACAAATCATATGGTTATAGTACCTAGGAATTCTGTGGAAATATTGCGAGGCTATATTTTGATTGGTGCATTTTTATTTCATTATTGGAGATTAATTTGATGATAACATTGTGCAATGTTGTCCCTTTTTGTTTTTTATGTCCCCAACGACTATGTGGTCTGTAGGAAGTTAATTTTGCTTGCATCTAATGATGAGCAATATTATTCACTTAACATGGCTGTACAATCCATTGTTATTCGAAACGCAGAATAATTGAGAAGTACTAGAGATAATTTTTTGATAAGGTAATGCTAGTTTTTTGATAAGGTAATGCTCATTTTATCCTGTAATTGAGGAATAAAATAATTTACTATTTTTCTCATCTTTTTTTTTTTTTGTAATCTATTTGTTAGGTCAGTTTTGGATTACAAATATTGATGTTGTTATCAATAGATGGAACATTTTACCATTTTAAAGCCTGATGTAAGAGTGATTAAACCATTGTAACTAGTCACTCTGATAGATTGAGACAGTGTGTATTCCTGGGACCAAGGAGTTTGTTTGTTCTTTCAAGTTGATTGCTGTTAACATATACACTTTTACCTTTTGAATTCATTTTTTTTTTCATAAGTTTAGTGGTCAAAGTGTGGATGGTGCAGTATCCGACTCACATTTATATTTGCTCTCTAGAGTTAAAAATTCCAATCATGTTTTGATGGAGTTAATATGATGAGTATCTTGTGGAATTGTACTATACTAATGAAATGCCTTTGCAGAGAGACAAATGAATATGTATATCTTTGGAACCAGTTGTGTCTGTTGTATATTGACTGTTTCATGTATAATATTGTTTGTATAAATGCTTTTGATGCTGCTACCACACTGCTGGCTTTGTATAGTTTGTATGTTTTGGATTGTGTGTTTTTGTCCAGTAGGTGTTTTGGAGACCATGATTTCCCCTATACTCACTAGAATCTTAATGAACTCCACTTACTGTACAAAGAATGTTGTGTCTGGTCAATTCTCTTTTCATGTTGAAAATGTGAACTTGGTTTTTAAAGGGTTCAAGAGTAAGCACACATAAGGAACTTTTTACTTTTTTTTTTTTTTACCCAATGCAGTTGACATTGTTCTGCTGGACTAATTAGGTTAATGATTTCTGAATTTTCTTTGTCTGTCATTACAGGTTATATTTTGTATTGCACTTACCTCCATAACTTTATTGATCCACTTTTTTTTGCATAGTTTTCTATTCTATTTATGTATTTGAGACATTGCAGTGTGTCCACTCTTATATCACATACATTCTTGCCTGTGTTGTGTGGATTCAGCCAACTTAAATATAACATCTGAAGAGAATTTTTTAACTCGATAAAGCAATTACTGATTGCAACGTTTATGGTTAATCAGGGTTTGACTCCTTATGAAAAGAAGAAATATGTTTGGAAGATGCTATATATTTATATGCTGGGTTATGACGTGGATTTCGGTCACATGGAAGCTGTTTCTTTAATATCGGCACCAAAGTACCCAGAAAAACAGGTATTTTTCTTCCTCGTGTTTTCTGAAATCATCTGGACTTCTAGGGCTTCCTGGAATGCACTATTACTATTGCAACTAGTGGTTGTATTGTCTTGATCACATGATATAAACCTATCCACTACAGATTTTCTGTTTTTTTTTGGGTGAAAACTATTCACGTGTACGAATGGTTGGTGATAAGGCAACTTTTGATTGGTAGATGATGATTTGGGCCTTAAAGATCTTTTCCAATGATATGGTTGAATTATCATGTTGTTATAGGGGTTTGATTTTCATGTTTGGAGATATTATAATGCTTAAATGTTCAACGTAATTCCCTCTTATTTAATACTTGAATTGCAAAATTGTTCAAATTGTTCTGCTTATATTGCTGCTACTTCCTGCAGGTTGGCTACATAGCGACATCATGTTTGCTCAATGAGAACCATGACTTTTTGAGGTTGGCAATAAATACAGTACGGAATGATATCATTGGTCGAAATGAAACCTTTCAATGCTTGGCATTGACAATGGTATGGCAGTAGGAATCTCTTTTACTTTGTGGGAGATGTTTCTATTTTTGTTATTAAGTTATTATGTATGAATTGCTTAACAAGGGTTCTACCTTTAGTTTTTACTGTCACTTGGCAGTTTAGAATGTCACTTGTCTGATCTGAGATGCAGCTGAAATGTACTAAGCATGGTTTGAGAAGTAACATTCTTAGCCATAAAGTAAAATTTCCCTATGTATTGGTTGATAGTCTGATGTTTCTCTATAGAACATGAGCATTGCCTATTTGTTTCATGCAGTTGTAGTGGCTAGATGGTTAGAAACATTATGGTATAACAATTGTAATCAATTAATTTTTAACTCGTATATTTTAGGTTGATACATGCGTAATAGTACATCTTAGATTACAATAACTAGCCGTCTGTTGTTAATTTTTCCCAAAGCAAAAGGCTTCCCATGCACTGTTGGTTAGAAGACGGGGTGCTCTGGCATTGGTAAAAGAGGATCTGGAGAATATTGATCAAGTCTCTGTTATATTCAAGAATAAAGCCAGTTTTTGCATTTTCTAAAGCTACTCAGGTTATTTTTAAAGTGTAAAAGCTTTTTATTTAACATTTTGAAGCCATGATATTTGGCAACATTCATGTTATCAAGTCTGATCTCTAAAAAAGTTGGGAAAAGCTTTGGAATTTTCTGGCTGATGTCAGTCCCTTTCTGTTTGTTTCACAATGTGTCATCTTAAGATTTTCATTAGAATTTGGCATGACATGATTCCAAATTCAAAAGAATGCAGTATGACAATGATCATGAATACGAAACATGAGACTTCAGCCATATGCACTGAAATTTCATTTGGTAATTTGTAGGTTGGAAACATTGGTGGGAGAGAATTTGCTGAATCATTAGCACCAGATGTCCAAAGGCTAGTGGTAAGTTATGAATTATTAGCTTAACACGTAACCCGCTAATATATTATTTGACACAATTTACTCTTTTCTTGATTCAGATTTCTAGTAGCTGTAGACCACTTGTGAGAAAGAAGGCCGCTTTATGTCTACTGCGCTTGTTTAGGAAAAACCCTGATGTTGTAAATGTAGATGGCTGGTATGTTTAATTTGCTTCATGGTGGCTTTTATATTCCAAATAAGTACCTGCATAAATCCAAAATCCACTTTGCCTTGTGTTATAGGGCGGATCGGATGGCACAACTTTTGGATGAACGCGATCTTGGGATCTTGACATCTTCTATGAGCCTTCTTGTTGCTTTGGTGTCAAATAACCATGAAGCTTACTGGAGTTGTCTTCCAAAGTGTGTAAAGATATTAGAGCGACTGGCTAGGAACCAGGATATTCCACAAGAATACACTTATTATGGCATTCCCTCTCCTTGGCTTCAGGCCTGTATTTTTTTGTTCATTATCAATTCTTAAAGGTTATTGGTATAGAAATGTATTACTGTATTTAGTCTGGTTTTATTATTCTAGTAGCAACTCTTCTTTTATTAATTATTGTTGGATGTTGTACTGAGCACATTATTGTTGTATGTATCATTAATTTAAGTGATGCCATTTAGGTACGCAGGTTAAGACAATGAGGGCTCTTCAGTATTTCCCAACTATTGAAGATCCTAATACGAGAAGAGCATTATTTGAGGTCGTACTCTACTTGATGAACATATTTTTATAACAATTGGTTTTTCTGACTTTAATTACATCCAACTTCAAGTTTTCAGGTCTTGCAGCGGATATTAATGGGAACTGATGTCGTGAAAAATGTGAATAAGAACAATGCGTCTCATGCTGTTCTATTTGAGGCCCTGTCTCTGGTAAGTTTTCTTTAGCTGTAAATGTTTGGGTGTGAGAACTATATTTGTACTTCAACTTGCATACTTTTCAATATGCTCTACTTATGTTTCTTAATTCTTTCGTTTTCTCCCTATTGACTGTTGCAATATAAGATTTTTGAAATTCAAAATTTTCAGAATATACATACATACATACGTACATACATATATATATACATATATATATATATATATGTATGTACGTATATATATATATATAACTATATATATATATATGTATGTAAATATATATATATAAAGATTTTGAAATTTCGAAACATTAGATTATTTGTGCAATGAAGGGTAAATGAGACAAGCTTTTATCTTAATGTGCTCAATCTGCACTCCCAACGATAATGGAGATGATTGCATCCATTAAGTTGATCCTTCAATAATTAATATTGTATCTGTATATAGCATTTTGATGACCTACATGTTGTCTATTGTATATTCCGATCTCTTGACTACAGGTGATGCATCTTGATGCTGAAAAGGAGATGATGTCTCAGTGTGTTGCTCTCCTTGGGAAATTTATTGCTGTCCGTGAACCAAATATCCGTTATCTTGGCTTGGTAAGTCATGTTAAACATTTTATTCTTTGATATTTCCTTCGCAACTTATCTTAGTGAGGTAACTCAATATATTTTCCGAATTGTAACTTTATTGTTTAATATTTGATGGTTAGGTCTAATTGGTCCTCTATATCTGCTTAACTGAACATTACTGTTCACTGTTGCTTTTATGCAGGAGAATATGACCCGGATGTTGATGGTTACAGATGTCCAAGATATTATTAAAAGGCATCAGGCTCAGATCATCGCGTCATTGAAAGATCCTGACATCAGGTTAATTTGAAGTATTTGCACTTTATATACTGTCACTTTCCCTTACATTTCCGATCCATATTCCAGGTGTAGTTTCTGAGTCATTTGATTTGCTATGGAAAGATGTAAAATCTGACCATTTTGAGTGTCAAAACTTTCATGTCAAACATTCCTATATCTTAGCTGTTTTTACGCATCAGAATTATGTGGCTTAATCTTCTATGGTACAAAATAGTGGATTTGATCAATTAAATGCTGCATTTCATGTTAACCATTATGATGCACTTAGTTTTGCTGATCTAATGTTCTTTATCCAGTATTCGACGGCGTGCCCTTGATTTACTTTATGGTATGTGCGATGTTTCAAATGCAAAGGACATCGTGGAAGAACTGTTGCAGGTACAAGTAATTTCTTGATGACTTGTTCTGCATAATGAGTGTTCTATTGCAATGCTGTGAAATTAGAGGTGTGCCTCTGACATTTTTCTGATGTTCAGTATCTCAGCACAGCAGATTTTGCAATGCGTGAGGAATTGTCTCTGAAAGCTGCTATTCTTGCAGAGAAGTTTGCTCCAGATTTGTCTTGGTATGAACACTTTCCTGTTGCAAGATATGGGAAGTATTGGACTTAGCACATATAGATACAAACATAGAACATACACGAGATAGTCACTAATCCTAGATGATAAAAAAAAGCATCAACACTTGGACAAAATGAGAGGGCAGTGATGTTGGAGATTAGGAATTTATGTCACTTTTCAAACATATCTGCTAGAATACTTGACATGGACTCAGGTCAAGCAGGGGTGATTGGCCTTTTCTGCAGGAATGACCTGACAACATCCTTTTTTTCTACCTTCAATTCCCTACCAGCTATTCTCCTGTGGCTGTTAAACTTCCTTTTGATTGTGAACTAACTTGGGTGTTCTTTCTGGGGCAGTTACACATCTCTATATTCATTGTTTCATCTGTTTGTATCAAAGCAGGATAATAACAGTTGTAGTAGGTTAAGCTCATTATTTAGACTGAGAATGCCAATATGAGATGACTGGATTTCTCTGTATCTGTAAAAATTTCAAAAGCAGCCAAAGTTAAACAACTATTTCTAGTATTATTATTCTTCAATTAATCATCTACGTGGAACTTTATGGCATTTGTTCAATCATACTTGGTTTGTTGCCAAAACTACTGGTAGGTAATGCTGACTACTATCTACTTCTGACTTTTTTATGATTGCAGGTATGTGGATGTAATCCTTCAGTTGGTTGACAAGGCAGGAGATTTTGTCAGTGATGATATATGGTTTCGTGTTGTGCAGTTTGTTACAAACAACGAAGACCTACAAGTAATTAAGCATATACTATAATCTTCTGATTATTCGTTGGTGTTTTAATTTAGTAATGCTCAATTGAGACTTGAAAATTTGGTCAGCCTTATGCAGCAGCCAAAGTTAGGGAGTATCTTGACAAGCCTGCTGTACACATGACAATGGTTAAGGTGTCTCTTTACTACAAACATTTGTTGGTCTTTATGCTGAAGTTGAAATTCATGCAGTGTCCAATTACTGTTTATTTAATGCCTCCATGGTACAGGTCAGTGCTTATCTACTAGGAGAATATGGCCATCTTTTGGCCAGAAAGCCTGGAGGTAGTCCAAAGGAGATCTTTAGCATCATACATGATAAGCTTCCTACTGTATCGTAAGAGCAATTAACAATTGTCCTTCTCACGTTAAATGTATTGCTTGTGATCAATTCACATATTAAAAGGTATGCACTTGCATGCAGTACTTCAACCATTCCAATCCTCCTGTCATCCTATGCTAAGATTTTAATGCACACTCAGCCCCCTGATCCGGAACTGCAAAACCAAATCTGGACCATATTCAACAAGTGAGATTTACCTTTCCTCCTCTCATCTTTAGTTTTTTGGTTTGATATTTAATAATTGTGGAATTATTGGACCTAAGTTCACAATTCTATAGGTATGAGAGCTGCATTGATGTTGAGATACAACAACGAGCTACAGAGTATTTTGCATTAAGTAGGAAAGGTGCAGCTCTAATGGACATACTGGCTGAAATGCCTAAATTTCCCGAGCGTCAGGTAGTCATTCACTCCACGGGATCATTTGAGGATACTGTTACTTTCGTCTGTGGTTGAACTCTTGTAAATGATTAAATAGTTTGGTTCCACACTCTCTAAAGTGTAATAATGTCTTTGTTGGATCCAGTCTGCACTAATTAAAAGGGCTGAAGATGCTGAGGTTGATACTGCTGAGCAAAGTGCTGTTAAGTCAAGAATGCAGCAATATATGTCAAATGCGTTGGTTGTTACTGACCAACGCCCTGCTAATGGGATGTCACCACCAGTTTCACCTATTGCCAAACTCAGTCTAGTGAAGGTTCCTGACATGACTGGCAATGCGGTTAGATTTCTCATCAATGTAGTTTTTTATTATGTATATGCTTGAGACTTGTGAAATACCTGTATTGCTTATTTTTATGGTTTGCATTATGCAACCTACCAGGAGGAAGTTTCAGCAGATCAATCCTCAACGCAACCAAATGGGACTTTGACTAGTTCAGCAGATGTAGTTGGTGACCTTTTGGCCATTGAAGGTCCTCTGGCAGTTGAGGTCCACCCTCAGCATATTGCAGTCTCTGGAGTAGAAGGTGTTCCAGCTGAAGCAGATGGTGCAGCTATTGTACCTATTGGAGAGCAAACAAATTCTGTTCAGGTACTTAGCTTGTTGATCCTTTTTGAGAATTCCATTATTGTTTCCTTTGTCAAGTGATGATGCATCTGATTCTTTTTGAGAATTCCATTATTGTTTCCTTTGTCAAGTGATGATGCAGCTCTTACTTTTGGAAATTCTTCAGATTTTCGGAAATCAGATTGTTGGAAAAACCTGTGAACAACTTTGATCAGTATCAGTTGAACTTACCTTAGGACATTGATTCACTGCTAACTAGCTATTTTCTTTTGAATACTTTCAGCCAATTGGGAATGTTAATGAAAGATTTTATGCTTTATGCTTAAAGGACAGTGGTGTTTTGTACGAGGATCCATTCATTCAGGTATTATTTTCTTTCTTTGGTCATTTAATTGTTCTCTTAAATTGTTACCAAAGTCTTGTTATGGTTATTCGTTTATACTGAAGACACAATACTGTGTCGTATACATTTCTAGTTGGTAGAAACCATGAAATTTTTCTGTCCACTATTTCCAGATCGGTATTAAAGCAGAGTGGTGGGCACATCATGGCCGTCTTGTTATTTTCTTGGGAAACAAGAATACTTCTCCTCTTGTTTCTGTTCAGGCATTAATATTACCTCCGGCACATTTAAAGATGGAGCTCTCCCTAGTACCTGAAACTATTCCTCCCAGGGCACAGGTGAATGTGCTACCTGCCTTATGACAACAGTTGATAATGTTGTTAACCACCTTTCTTGTGTTTCTTTGTCCCTGTTTTTTTACTGATTCTTTTTCTTTGGTTATGTAGGTGCAATGCCCGCTTGAAGTAATGAATCTTTGTCCGAGCAGGGATGTGGCTGTACTTGACTTCTCCTACAAGTTCGGTACCAACATGGTACTGTACATTTGTATTTTGTGTTATATGTTATTGTAAGGGATACTAAATCATAGCCTTGAGTTGCAGTTGACTTTTTGGTCCTTTAATTAGGTCAATGTCAAGCTTCGTCTTCCTGCTGTCATGAACAAATTTCTGCAGCCTGTATCAGTGTCTGCTGAAGAGTTTTTTCCTCAATGGAGATCACTTTCGGGGCCTCCCCTAAAGCTTCAAGAAGTCGTAAGTGTATTTTGCATTATGTTTGATGCAAGTTTTTCTGAGTCTTTTTTATTGCATGACACATTCTGGTTCTTATGATTGGCTATGCTGGGTCTAACCCTAGTGGAAGCAAGTTTAAATCAAATTTACATACTGGGATGCTTTATCATCTATTTAAACTAGAACTTTTGTTATCACAATTTTTTTGCTTCCTTCCAACTAGAATGTAAGAATTTAATCAACTATGGATGCTTTCGGAGCAGCATGATAATCTTTTCATCTATTTAGAATGGACAAGGATTCGTAGTTGTCTGTCTGTTGTTGTACTCTTTTGACAATTCCTATGCTTGGAAATTCTCTGTATGAACTAATCTCTTCTGTAAAATTTTCTGAATAATCGTATAGGTTAGAGGTGTAAGGCCACTTCCCCTTCTTGAAATGGCGAAACTATTTAACAGTTTCCGTTTAATGGTTTGTCCTGGGCTTGTAAGTCATCTGATCTAAGTCCTTCTAGCAAGCACGTTGCGGGAATATAGGAAGGATTCTCACTTTTCCTTCTTTGTTTTCTAGGATCCAAATCCTAATAACCTCGTTGCATGCACAACCTTTTATTCGGAGAGTACAAGGGCTATGCTTTGCTTGGTAAGAGATTGGTTTTGTTCCATTTTATTTGTTTTGCTAAATTATAACTCCTGTGCTTAGTGCAGTGTGAGCTGTTATTGGATCTTTTTGGCATTTATGTATTGGGCGTTGGAGCTAGGTCTTGGAGGATGATTACTATTGTTTCCCTCAATTGGAACTTCACCTAAAATTACATATGCAAAGTGAAAATAATCGTGTTGAGTTAGTGCCAAAAATTTTGAGTTGCTGCTGTACAAGTTGCTCTAGTTTTCTTGGATATTTCAACTGAATATTAATTTGGCAATAGAGCGTGAGGTGGATCCTTTTGTACAAAATTTCAGGCAAGAATTGAGACGGATCCAGCGGATAGAACACAATTGCGAATGACAGTTGCATCTGGGGATCCAACACTAACATTCGAGTATGTTTTTGACTTCCAAGCCAGATGCACCCTACCATGGACATAACTTTTCCACATATTTCTGACAGTTTGATGTGCAGGTTGAAAGAGTTCATTAAGGAGCAGTTGGCTAGTGTTCCGATAGCAGCACCGGCACCAGCGCCAGTTTCTGCACCTTCAGTAACACAGCCGATAGCCCCACATGCGCCATCAAACGATCCTGGGGCTATTCTGGCTGGGTTGCTGTGACATGGAGGAGATTTATGTAAAAAGTTTGTTGAATATACACTTGTACAAACTACCTGATTTTTACGGCTGGCCTACCCATCTTTCACTTGAATTAAAGCAGTGGATCCAGAGTTTCAGGCTGCTAGGGCTGGCGGAATCGAAGGAGTGAGCTAATATCGTGATCAGCTTAAAGAGAATGGGGTTTCCCAAGGGGTTGGTCGGGATTTTGATAATTCTTTTTGCACAGTTCTAATGTGCTTTAGTTGTAGTTTCTCTTTTGGAAAATTGGGGTGAGGGTTCACTTTCTTTCTCTTTTTCTACCTTTTAATTTTTCCCATATCCAAGTTGGAAGTATTTTTCAAATGAAACAGAGTGTAATAGTTTGTATTATTCTATACGATTATCAATGCATTGGAATGAAAAGATAGAAGTGCGATTGAGCATTCTTCTTATATATATTCCATTTTTATTAGCTTAACTACTTAAAGTGCCTAAATGACGCATATAAAGATGTCTTCTTCCCTACTAAAGTTTATGATCATTTTGTCACCGCCATTTCCTTGAACATGACAAGCCAATACATTGTGTTCAATTTTAACATTCAAATTACCAGCAAAGGAGTCATATTAAAGTTCCGAAGAATATTTAAGACTGATTATCATGTTTGTATATGCCATTCTTTCCAGTCTTTAGTTATTTTGTCTTATGTAACATTTTATTTTATTCACTTTTTCTCTTCTTCTTTTTTTGGGTTAAAACTTAAAAGTATATTTTGAATATCAATGCTTAAAACAGAATGTAACTTAACTATATTGTTTTGAATTATTGAAATTGAACCTTAACATTTTTTAAGTTTTAAAACAGATTTTAAATGGACGGAAAATTTGAAAGCGGTAACTTTTTATCAGTTAAATGTCATATTAATGTTAACATTATTTTATATTTTTACATAATAAGTGAACTTTACTATCACAATTATTTTTTTAATTAATTAAAAAGTGGGTTCATAGTCACATTAGAGAAAAGGTGGGTGTTTATCCATTTCATTTGTCACATGCCAATTAAGTCCATATTTATATAGTTTAGACAGTGAACCTTCCTCTAATATATCCCATAGCGTTTAATTACGAAAAATTAATCATATTAAATTTTCCATCCAATTATTAATATTTTGAAACTATTGAAAATATTAAGAGTTTAGTTTAAACATTTCCAAACATTAAAATCTATTTTATATTCTGTAGTAATCGAAGTTTAAAAACTCTGTTTTTTTTTTTTCTTTCTTTGGTAACAAGGACACAAATGGCAAACAAATTGGTTTCATCATGGACAAGGTTACGATTCATAAGGAATCAACATGCCAAGGCTGCCCATTTTATTGTGTTAAAACAATATCTCCCCATCTTGAGAATAAAAGAAAAACACGTTACCAAAAGCGACATTATTGCGTAACACCAAAACGGCATTAAAAAAGAAATCTAGGCCTTAAAATTCTCCGGCGATATGAGTACCAACACTGGAGTTCGCAATTTTACAAGATACTGTGCCTCTCCGTCGCAAAATCCATGCTCTGATCTATGTTATATGAATGAAGATAAACGTACAGCTCTCAGCTCATACTCATGATGACGCTGCCTTCTTACAGTGATTCTCAAGCCATTCCATCGTAACACTTTTAGGCCTCTCTAGAGGCAATCCCAGAGCTCGGTCCCATATCAACTGCATCGGCGAAAGTAATTCAGCCAAGTACCTTATTAAGGATGGATAGTGAAGATGGAACTAGAACAAACCTGGGAACAAATGCCAATGCTTCTTGAGACGCCAAAAAGGACCGTGTAGTACCTGTATGTCGTCAATTTTGAAAAGTGCGATCATCTTCACCTTATGATGCAAATAAATAGGAACACAATTTAAAGCAGTATGAGAGGATTATGTTATTAAAAATACCTGGCCTCAGTTAAGCCATAATGGTTCAGTAACACCCCACTGTGAGCATCAACATTGGGCCATGGGTTTTTGACCTGCACGCATAATAACATTAGATTTTGATGATTCCATTTAGGACTGATCGAAGTAAACCCATTGGCAAGAACTGGGGGACTTGGCAATCAAATGATTCTACAAGATGATCTTCATGAAAGCAAAAGAACAAGTCACTTACCTTTCCCAGTTCCGTAAGAATTGGAGGTACAACCTCATAAAGCTTTGAAACCTGTTCAAGACGATATTAGTTCAGCTGCTGAAAATCAAATGTTTATAGCAAAAGTTGTTCTGCAATCAGAGAAAAATCACAACCAGCTGGAAAAGTGGATCATCAGGTAAATGTTTTAATGCAAACTCTCTCTGGCAAGTATATCTTGGATCAGTTTTACGCAAAACTCCATGACCAAACCCTGGAACAACCTGCCAATTGATTTAACAAGGGCAGAATTAAGCAGAATGCATCGGCAGTTGAGAAGTGAAAATAATGATCTAAACTACAGAAGTGTAAGAATGTAATAAGCAATGCAAACTACAACTGCAAACAAAATACGCAACCATAATGGCTTGAGGTAAAAGTGTTGAAAAGCCTAGGGCAATTATGATTCTGTTTTGTACTGACGAAGTGAAGAAAATTCAAGGTTTTGCTGTGTATTTAGCGAAAATATAATTGAAATGCAGTACATTACCTTTCCACCCTTCAGTGTTTTCCATACATAATCTGTCAGTTGCTCTTTAGTTATGTTCTCTCCACATTCTTCCACTACAGACTTGATCCAAAGTAGAACTTCCTACATTTGCATATATAGATAATCAAGACAAGATAGTAACAATAACATTTGACAGAGATAATATATCCATGCAACCAATCGACAGTGTTGGAGTGCTTTGCTTTTTTCTATATTTAAGTGGTGAACCAAATAAAACTTAAGAAATTCACAAGACAAAGGATGGACAAAACAAGAATATAGAAGAGGGACTTTTGGGTTGCAAAAGCAGGAGCCAGGTTTGCCATCCTTTTATCTCTACAAAGGCATTATACAAGTTAATGTGAAATCCACAATGAGATACTGTTAATACTAGAACTTCAGAGTTGCATAATGTTAGAGAAATATTAGAATTTAACATTTATAGACAAACATACGCGCAATTGTTAAATGTTGTCTAGTATGTACAAATGGAGGTCAGGAAAAAGAATGAAACAGAGAGAGAGAGAGATCATATAATACCTGATTAGCCAGGCCATGAAGGGGCCCAGCCAAACCATTCAAAGCAGCCGCAAATGAAAGATAAGGATCTGAAAGTGCACTAGCTACCTGAAAATTTGCATGAGAATAACATAAAGCAACATGTTGGAATAATCTCTTCCGATCCCACACCAACCCCTTCTTTACTTTAGGGCTTTCAATGAAATTGAATTTTTGGAATTTGGGTAACTTACCAGGTGGCCAGTATGAGCACTGACATTTCCACCTTCATGGTCACTACAAAATATTTTCAGAATAAGAAAGTATTTGAATGGAAGAACACATATATTTCTAAATTAGTATAAACAAACAGTCCTTACTGAACCCATCTTTCAGTATCTATTACCCATTTTTGAGAAGATAGGATGTATCCTTTAAGCAACAAAGGTGCACGTCAAAAGTCACAAATAAATTCATCTGGGATAATACAAGTGCAGTCATATATCAACCTTAATGACAATCAAAAGGCTAGCAATGACATATATGACAGAGAAAGGTACGAGGAGCATGAAAACAAAGTGATGGACATGCCAAATCTTAGGTATCCAAGTAGCTAAAAACAAAGAAATTACTCCAGAAATTTGACAAAAATAAAAATAGCTTCAAGTTTCATATATTACAACAAGATTCTCACAAAACAAAATTCATCATCATATCATATGTCTGGTTCCAAAGAACAATTTTATCAACTGTCTAAGGCCACAAGGCCACATTGTGGATAGTTGAGCTGATATAATTATGCTTTATACAATATGCTATAGAGAAGTAACTACCTAATGCTATTTCTTTATCAATCTAATAGGATCATGAGAATGTTTTTAAATGAACAATACTAAAAAAAATAGTTGGCCACCATAACAGTAAGATTGCTTTGGCTGGGACGTGTTTTAGTAAGATTTGTTCTGTCACTCATGCCATAATTAAACCAGCAAATGGAGATGATATGCCTTAATGCAGTTCTTGTCAGTCAACAAGAACTGCATTAGGATTGGGTGTCCTATAAGAATCTAGGGAATTCAAACAAGTTTTAAAGTTCATGGATCATTACTACACGTAAATTCTTTTGAGTTTCATAGATTTCATTTTCTTTTTCCATTCTAATATCCACTCCTCTAAGTTCATTACTATTATAGTAATACAGGATCCGTTCTTAAGTCTCACCCACCAACTTAAACATTTATTTTGAAAGGTTTCTTGACATGATATCAAAGCTATGTGTGTCCAAGAGACTTAAAATTAAAGTTGTGCCACCCTTGTATCTGTTGGGCTTGTGATTTGTTGTATTTGTCCATATATCGTATCAGTGGCCATGTTGGAATAATTTATAATCCATTCTTAAATCCTAACCAATAGCTAAATTGTTTCTTAACAATTACTTTTACGTATGTTTTATGTCTAAAATAAGTTTTTTAATTAAAATTTTAAATTGTAGCAATTAATCCAACTTGTATTTTGTGATAATACTACATCATTACTTGGAATAAAATCACACCTCAAACTACTATAATCACCACCATAAACAAAAGTACATGATCGAACAAGCCATAAAATTGTCAACTAACCTTCTATAGACATATAAAGCAATCAACAGGAGACGAGCAATCAGAATTAAAGAGATATGTAGGCTCCCAGTATCTAAAAGTTTTACCACATTTTAGTGCCGTAATGACTGAAAGTTGAATTATTAGCAAAAACATCATAAAAAGGAAGACTTACTTTGATTTGTGAATCCCATTGTCATATGTCTTTCGAAATTCACTTTCAACCTAAAGGATAAGAATGAAGAGATAAGAAGTTGTCAAGTTTGCACCAACAAACAACAATTTTTAGGTACTAGAAAGTTGTCAACTAAGCCCTCTCATAATTTTTCAAGGATGGCTATTGTTAGGTACCGGTAGAAACTAATTCCTCTTTTAGAGACAAGACAATCAAGTCCAAGGCATACTTTAAACATCTTAAGTCAATAAAAAGACAATTAAAATAAACATATTGATTAACACCTTGCTCTGTATGCCACCGACAACATCTTTTATGACAGTTCAGCCATAATAAGAGGAAAAAATAGTAGCACAGAAATAAAAACTAGAGCTTATCCAAAACCAGTGGGAGAGGCAAGGGCTTGAAACGATCTTTCAAGCAGTTCTATTGGTAGAGGCGGGGAAGACCTTTTCAAGAAGGTAAACTTTGGCTTTCTCAACGCAAGGCTTTTCTTCCTTTAGTGAGAGGCAAGCAAAAATGGATCCCTTTTAACCGCTGCTCCTTGGGAAATCTCCTTATTGAAGCTAACAGTAACTTTTGACTTTTCTTTTCTTTAATGAAATTCCTCAACATTTGCTTTGTTTTTCTACATATAAGAAACACTAAAACTATGTATAAAAAATAAAAATTCACTAAAGATTTAATTTATTATTTTCAATGTGCGAAAAAAATTATAATTATTAAATAAAATTATAATTTATATTTGCTCTTTATATTTTAATTTCAAAATAATGTGTTCTTT
>JAOSBK010000205.1:4093219-4105456 GCA_027568895.1 Erythroxylum shatona | reverse complement strand
TTCTCACTTAACTAGTTCAATCAAACTCCAAATTTTGCTCCAATTGACCCTAATCTTCCAATGACATTTTCTCAAAATTTCTAAAGTCATCAATGAAGTTTCTTCAATATTGTTAAACTTTTATTTCTATACCCATTAATCAATTTACTTGCTAAATGGCATTTTTCCTAGTCCAATAATACTCAATATTTTTGAAAAATTTTCTCCAAAATTTACCAAAAATTTCTCAATTGATACATATATTCTCCACTTCGATTTTAATAATATAAATTCAAAATTCTCACATAACCACATTTATAACCAATTATACCCGGAATTATTCATGAATTCATAAACGACTAGTTTTATATGCAAAAATTTTCACTATTCATGTGTATGTGCATGACATATTAGATATGAGCATGAAAATGCATTTGTAATCTCTCACTAATCTTTCATGTACCATATTTGGGTTTCTAACCATCAATCTAGGAACGGGATGTTACAAATTGGGTCTCTATCCACACTGATCTCCGCAGAGGTCCTCTTTCTCCACTATACTTTGGCATCACCATCTAAATACATGGCCGTCATGTTCACCTTCTCAACATCGAGTATCTTCGTGGCCACAAAGTACTACTCCATGTCCCATAGAAAGTTGTCAAGCAACTTCATGTTCCAAACTCCTTTGAAAACTTTAGGCTCACACACCTTCACCATGGTGCTCTCGATACATCCAGTTTCCTATGTTGCAATGACACACCTTAGGATCGTCATCTCAAACCTAGTATCCTCCTATGCCTACATCAACTCTACTATTTGATGATGTAACTCCTGGATTTGCTCCACCAACATCTCCATCTGAGTATTGTAGGATGTGACCTTCTCCTCCTCTTGAAGAATTGGGCCGATGAGTGCCCCCACTTTATTGACACGCTTCGTCAAATTGTTGCCTCCTGCCATCTCGAAATTATGGCTCTGATACCAGTTCTTACAACGGTGTTCCTAAGCACCGAACTTATCACAAGTTATGCCTACTCCTTGGCACAACAATCTCGTTTAGATCTGTTTAAGCAAGACTCGACCTTCCCCACATGATCATCGACTAACAATCACGTTATCGAATGACTCACTGCCCTCGCAATGCTTGACTCTCACACTAGCAAGAAACTACGCAAGCAATTAAAATAATTAAAGGCAATAATAGAACAAAGAAGAGATGCAACAAACTGCCAACCTTATATTGCTATCCTTCAAAGTATACGAAGGAATGCTCTTAACTCTCTTGTGTAAAGAGCAAGTCTCAAATGAGCTATATATAGGCATCAAGGCTTAGGGAACAAGCAAGAATCCCATTATGACTCTAACAACTAATTTCTTGATCTTATCTTATCATATTACAACATTATCCTATAAGATTAAATCCCCATCTAAATAGAACTCTATCCGATAAGGCTTATCTACATGCCAACTAACAAGATAAAAGATTACACATGATCTATTCTTATCCACGAAGATGTTCACTATCTTCAAATGATCCTCCCGCATGGTCTTTATCCTTTAGTGTTGATGTTTATCCTCCGAGATCTTATCTGCTACATCATCCATAATCCCTATGATCTTTATCCATTGATGACGAGTCATTTAAGCTAAAGCCAGTCATAGCACATTGGTTCGACCCAATGCTTACCCATATCAAGTCTATTAGCCATGGTCTGTCTATTTGAGCACCCACTGCGTCTTTAATCCATCAAGAACTTAGCTTAGCCTTGTCAGCTCGTACACGGTCCAAAACTCTACCAAAACTGACACCATGCTTAATCTAACGTGCTAAGTCACCATGGAGCATTCACATGCCAACACCATGCGCGTGATTTAGCTAACCTTCCACCCAAGGCTCATCTCCAGCTAGCTGTAAAGTGCCTTCATGTGCTAAGGGGCTAACAGTAGGCTTAAAGCCTTTAACTTGTTATAACGTCAACTTAGTTTTAACTATAATGCTATTCTTTTTAATTTTTTTTAAAAAAAACTCCACTTCAAGTTTATCATCTAATTGTTTAGGAGTTGCACTCTTAATTTTAATATGTCTAGTAGACGGGGATGGGAACTGGTCGTATCTCTAAACAGTGAGGACTTCAATTTCGAGGGGCAATCATTTGTCAAGAAAATGTTGGCTTTAGCTAATAATTCAACCATTCGAATCAAACCATAGTTATCTTATATTATAATGCCAAAGGCCCATCAATTCTCCATTTATTACAAAGTTGTATTACAAATTAATTCCATCCGAAGGTATTAAATCATAATCTAAGTCTTTTTTTAATATCACAAAAGTCTATATTTGACTTAGCTTTAATATTTTTATTAAAATATAAAATAAATTCTAATATTTCAAACATTTAAAATAATATTAATATTTTAAATTGTTCAAAGTACATTTTGAAAAAATGGAAAAATAAATAAAGTTAAAATTTTATCTATATATGTTAATATAAATTTAAATATTTTAAATGTATACTTAAGTTTTACCGAGTCAAGTGAAAATTATGTGCCAAATTAGAAACCATGTATTTAAGTTAAATTAAATTTAAATAAATTTGATTAACCTCATTTAATTACAATATAACTTAATTATGTTCTAATTAATCAAAATTATCAATAGCGCATATGAAATATCACTTGCCCATTTTGTTTAACCTCACTGAGTTTTCGACTATCTTCTATTTATCCTTTAGGTTATTTTTGGTTGAAATAGAATGGAATGTAATATTATTCCATCATTTGGGATGAAGATTTATAATGAAATGAGGTGAAAGATGAGGGTTTCATATATATCTCATTCCATCCTAAATAGTAAAAATGAAAAACTTCCAATGTGGGGGGGTTTGTGTGGGGGGATATTTATGACAGAATGTAAACTAATAAACAAATTTATACTATATTACATTATAAACCCTTCATCCAAACAACATTTCACTATATTATATTATGAACCCTTCTATCCCTTCTAAACAACAAATTTCTAATATTACATCAATTTATATTTCATTCCATTGTAAACCATTACATTCCGTTAAAAACCTTATATCTAACCAATCGTAGTCTTAGTTTTTCATTTATTCAACCGTAATAGTAAGCTTTGTTGCATGCGTTTGTAATTGCTTGCTGCACTGGGTGTATTATCCCGATACCTATAGTGACATCGTTAAGTTCACTTGTTCTGATACTGAGAAATTCTGTTCTTGTTGAGAATGCGATCCCAAATTGCAGGAACTACTTTCTTGCATAGCTTTCAATGGTTAGTCGATTCTTGAAAGCTAGGTCCTATTCAACAAACTCTTTAATTAAGATGAAAATGAAGGATCGCAATACACTGCGGAAATAAAATTGCAATCACATATTTATCTACCGCGTTGAATAATCATACTCATAATCAGAATAGATAGAATAAATACCTAGAAAGTGACAATTATTTAATACGATACTTCGAAAATGCGAAGTCTCTATGTGATCCACACCAAAAAATATGTCCTGCTTTCAACACTTGATATGACGATGGTTAATTTGAAGAACCTTTCTTCAAATATCTATTTCTCTTGTCTTTGATTTTATTCACGTAAACAATAACGAAAATAAAATCAATGTTTTCTCTTCACTGTTTCTAAAACACACACTCTTCTTTACTTTGTTTTCTTATCCTCGTCCACTTTACAAAAATAAACTGAAAGCATATATAAGAGTTACTCTTTGTATCTCACTTTTTATCTCACCGCACAAAAACTGAAAAACAAGTCCCTCTGATTTAACTCTTCTCCTTTTCATGCACGTTATGCCTAAAACGTTACATTGTTTGCTTTTAAAAAACAAAACCTCATTGTAACCATTACAACGTTTACATATAACGTTCATTTTCTTAATTATTATTATTTATAAAATAAAATAAAATAAAACTATTTTATTTTATTATTGTATATAAAATGAAATAAAATAAAAACTATTTTATTTTATTCATTTATTTTGTATAAGAAAATTTCCAATATTAAATATATTTTTATGCTAGCAAAAAATATATTAATATGCCATATATATTATTTAATAAATTAAATAATCATAAACTGGAAATATTACACTTATAAGTGTGTGACCATATAGGTTCATCACTAAACTGATAGTAATTAATCTAATTAGTTACTAATCAAGGTTGGTATCTAGCAACATTCCCCAACGACCGGATAGTGTGAAGTAACAACTTTACAAAGATGGAACCTGGTTAAGGATAATGTATAATTACCTTCCATCATTACAACTCCGGATTATCCTAAAGTATGGTTTAAGTGTCAAACTTTATTAGATAACCAACTATGTTACATGTTGATCATTAATGATTAGTGAATGACTTAGAAAACTCCTTTTCCTCACTCATTCAATCGCCCTGACCAAGGTCTTGAAACAACCATTAAGATCAATGACAACATAGAGTTTAAACTCATTACCTAGAGTCGATGGATCCCATCTTGACTCATCACTAATCAGATAGGTACTTAATTACATCCAATGATCATTCAACAAGCATTTTTACACACTAGTTGTCTGACATCAAAACATAATAAGTGACCTATTGATTACTATGATAATATCAAGTCAAAGGAAAAATATACATTTAAATCTTTACTAGAATATCCCACTTGACAGTTTATAGGTAATATTAACCATTAGGAATTCTCAGTTTGGTCAGTTCAATGATCATATCTCTATATACATCATCTATATGTGTAACTTAGTAAATGAGATCTACTAATATCTATCCAATAGATACTATTACATATATATTGATCTAATTGGATCATTAAAATCCTTATTTGATGATCCTACAATCCAGAACACTTTTTAGATTAAATCCTAAAGACTTGACTCTCATTATCATAATCTCCATTATGATGGCAAGTATATAAATTTAATCAATGACTTATCATATTAGAATAAAAATAATAAACGTAATGTTATAATAAAATTATTTGTCATGTTATTAATGAAAATTAATAATCACAAAGTTAAGGTGTTTAATATATTACATAACGATTGAGTCATGGATATAATTCTAACAAAAATAAGAAGTGTATGATATAAAAAGATTTAAATAATATTAAACTATCATAAAATTAACTAAAAACTTAATAAAATTAAAAAATTTAAAATATGATTGAAAGAGATTATCTTTACATGCTAAAGAATTTAAATAGTAATTAAAAATATATATTATTAAATAAAAATTAAGTGATTTATTTTAATTTATAAAATTTAATAGTGTTTTACTCATTAATTAATAAACTAATCAATTATATATATATATATAAATTATTAAAGTTAATTTAAAAATAAAAACGGAACTAAAAGGTTTATATAAAAATTATTAAAGTAAATTAAAAAATAAAAACGGAACTAAAAGATTTAATAGTTTAAACCTATCTCTAATTTTTATAACATTTGTCTTTTTGCAAGGGACCCTTCCACAGTAAGCGTGGCAGACTTAGAATGACTGGTGAAAAATGAAGGTCCGGCTTAAGTTTTGCTGACGTGATTTTGGTCAAATTTGTCAACCGATTTTGACTTAATAAATCGTCTAATGATCTATTTAAAATATACAATTTAATATATATTCACAATTTATTTAAGCACTACCGAAAAAAAACCTGATTAGTATGAAAAGAAAACTTATTTATACATAATGGAATCTTATGATAAATTTTACTTTGTCCGATATCCAAAACGATAGAGTTGAGCAGTCTCTAAATTCATATCTAATGGCCAAAACGATTATCATTTTGGATATTTGATAGAGTTAAATAAGGTAAAATTAGACATTACAAATCTTTTTTTAAAACAACATTTCACGATATTAACCTTTTTATTCCTATTAAACAACAATTTTTTAATATTACATCTATTTATATTTCATTCTATTATAGACCATAATTTTATTACATTAAAAACCCTACGTCCAATCAAAGATAGCCTTAATTAGAAAGTTTATCTATATATAACATTAAATCAGGTAATAAAAGAATAGCAAAGGTTTTTTATTTTGTTACTTAAGTTATATAGGAATTCTTAAAGTTAAGAATTAAGAATAATCAACTTTTCATTAACTAAAATATAATAAACTCTTAGAATAATGAAATAAATTATATATGTTCAGAAATGCACAATTATATAAATTTTAATCAGTTGGATCGGCTTTTTTAGATTTCGATATGAAACTTTTGTAAATCTATTTTTAAGTATTCTTTTATCATGTTGGTCAACAAGCTAATACAGTCTCTGCAAAGATCTTGATGGTCATTTTATCCATTAGACAGGGTTGAATACTATAAAATTGGATAAAGAATCTAAACTTAGATAATTAGACAGTAATTTAGCTCTATTCTCGTTATCCATTTTAACATAATTAGAGCTTACTAATTAAGACTATTTAAGTGGATTCTAATTCAAATATTTAAATTGAAATAAATTCAATTTAATATTTATAGAATTGTAAGATAAGATTTGAAATACAAGGGACTCAATTTAGAAGCCACTTTCTTGTACAAAGATGAGTGAAAGTGATTATTTTTAAATTTTATAATTGAAATGATAAACGTGATTAAGTTAATAAAAATTTAAGGTAATTCATATTTTAATATTTTAATTTTTTAATAATGGTGAAATTTATTTAAAATGGTAATTAAAAATATTAAATTTATTTTATTGTCTCATTAATGCTTCTTCTCTTTTGTTAATAGTATTAGGCTTCACAAATAAGTCCTACCAAGGGGTTTGGTCTAGTTTGATCATACTTTAGTTAGACTCAATCCTTTTTTTATTTTTGAGTTTCAAGTTGGGCTCAAGTTAAGACTATTCGGCTCGTTTGACCTAATTGAAAACCCAAATTTTTTTAAAAAATGATATCATTTTAATTTTTAAATAAAACGATTTTATTTTTCTAAATTTTAAATAAAGAATACATCAAACTAATTTCAATCAGATTTTGAAATATCCAATATTGATTAAGTTTAAGTTCGGGTTCAGATTTGGATCGTGTGTTATCGATCTGAATCTGAGTTAAAATTATAAAGTCAGATGAGGGCTAAATTCGAGTATAGATGGTGTCAACCCTAGACATATTATCGTCCCTAAATTATAGCATAGATGTATGTTTGAGATAAGTTAGGTCACTTTATACAATAAACATCACAAATAAAATAATAATGACAACAAAATATTAGTTTGGTTCCTCCTTTTT
Organism: Erythroxylum shatona; assembly: GCA_027568895.1. NCBI lineage: Eukaryota > Viridiplantae > Streptophyta > Magnoliopsida > Malpighiales > Erythroxylaceae > Erythroxylum > Erythroxylum shatona. Next base: position 4,098,198 of record JAOSBK010000205.1, on the reverse strand, counting down.
GTAAAGTTTTTACGATTGTATTGTATCTTTTTACAAATGAAATCACCTGTGTCAATTGCATAAATGTTTGGATGAGATAGATTAGAACAGAGTTGGAACAACAAAATTGACATAAAAATGTGTGAATGAGATAGATTGGAACAGAGTTGGAATAGCAAAATTGACACAGATAATCACATCCCTCCTTTTTGTAGACTAACTTGCCAATAATTCATTGTAACGATGTATTAGTTTCAGCCTATATTTTAAAAAAGTTTTACATGCCTACTTTGAATCATTGAGTGCACTTTAAAGAACTAGAGAACTACCTTGAGGGATTAACATCTTCACTCACGGGGTTGATGGAATCAAAAAATTCAAGAACAAGCAAAATGAGTGCAACATAAGAGACAAAAGGATGAACTTATATACCATCATACCATGAGTTATTTTAAGGAAATTCATTCAAAGAGGATGAAAATATACAAGGAAAGAGCCGAATTTGGAAAGAGGCAAGATCCATTAGTTAGAGAAAATGAGAGAAAAACAGGCAAGAATTTACCACAAGTCAAGGAATCTGACTTTTCTGGTAGAGATTGATAACAGAAAGATCATTACAAATTTTACATTCAGAATCTACTGTTACTCAATGTAGTCAATCAATACATAGTATCATCTATCGTAGGTAGAAAGAATAGTCGGAGATATAATAGTCTCATTCCTCAAAATACAATCATACATTGGCGAATAAACGATAGTTTTTGGCATCAAGACCGATTTGTCTAACTGCTGCAACTGCTGCTATAATACCTAGAGCTGAGAAGGTCACGGCAATTATAAGATTGACCCAGAAAATAGAGCTTCTCTTGGATGGCTTGAAGGTCACGTTGTAAAAGATACCAGGCAATACAAAGTCTAGAGGCATGAAACCAAATGCACCGATCACTGAATTGATGTCTCCAAAGAAAGGAAGCATTGCTGCGATGGTAGTTGATATAACAACAGAAAATGACCTCGAGATGACCCTTGGGATAACATTTCGAGTAGAGAATTGTGGACTTTTGGGGTCTCCAAAGGCTTGCTCCAACACTTCATTTGTAGGCTGCAAGTAAACCTGTGGATGGGATGGGATGGGAAGCCATTTAGTTAGGCCTGTGCATTAGATTAATGCGAAAGTTAAAAAAAAAACAATCTTACCACAGCAACTGCTAAAAGTTGTAAGATGGTGAAGATGTTGGTCATCAAGACAAACCATTTAGGTACCAGAGGTTTGCCATTTTCTATGAAGTTGGTGAGGATGAGCCCTTCAGCTCTGTTACCGAATGCCCAGTAGCCAGATATGGCAACGCTGAAGAATGTAACTCCAAGTACTGCGTAACATACACAAAGTCCCTTGAACATCTTCCCTTTCACAGGTGGTGCTATTGTCGCCTGTTAAAAAACAAAAGCGTGTGGTTCTGGTTCCTTAGAATTAAACAAGCAAAGATCAGTGGATGGAGTTTGGAACCTGAATTTCTGGGATGATCCCATTGCCATAAGTAGTTGCAATAATGGCTATGGCATTGAAGATTCCAAAAACACGATCTTGAGTATCTCCAGGTATAGAATAGTCCTTTGGCTCCTTGGATGAATTTCCTGCAAGACAGAATAATCCAACATTTTAACAAAGTTAAAAACAACTTTGACCAACTGATCATCGAATCATATTCAACTTAATTTACCAATATGAATGGACCCAGCACTGGAACAGGCACTATAAGCCAAGCACAGAACCAAAGATATCAGGTTGATGTGCCTGAGTGAGTGAAAGGATGGTAGCTGAGCCAGTGTCAACATCACGCACCCAAATATTGTGACAAACACGTAGAGCTTCAAGCTCCCATTCGGTTTTGACAAGAAGTAAATCGCCTGTTTTCAGAAAAAAGAAGCAGGTTGGTTAGACTTATCTTCAGAAGTCAGAAATACATTGCAAATACATGGTAAGGACAAAGAAGTTACAATGGCGTCTCACCTTCATGCATTGCCCTCCAAGAAGAGTACAGGCAATCACAGCTCCATAACAGACCATGAACTGAATTGGCCCAACAAAATACCTCCCCCATCTTGGCCCTGACACCACACCAACAATTTTGTTAAAAATGAATTAGTACATGTTCCAGCTTAAGAAACATTTCATTTGCAAATTCAGTAAATCAATCGTAATCATCATCATCGTCATATCTTAAAGTCCCACAATAAAGTAGAATTTGGGGGACCGGATAGTACGCAACCTTACTCCTACATTATAGAAAGGTTGTTTCCAGTAGGCCCAGATGTATATGTGACAAGATAGTGATGACAAAATAAAAGAACAATAAATTAAAATAAAATAAATAGAAAAAACTATCAATTAATAAGTATTTTTTGAAAAAGAAACCTGACGCAAGTGCAAGAACATTTAATGACTGCAGTGCATGTAGCCCTGCGTTATCGCCCTTACTTACGCCTATGAGCTGCATGTCTAACTTCTATGACCCAGCGTAATCTTGTTCAATAACTAAGTCTCATTTTGCACGTTGTTATGTAGAGTAAAAGATCCCAACCCATGTTTAATTCAATCGGTTTAATTCATCAAATTTTATTTTACTCAATTTCTTTTCCAATTTCACTTTCATTAAAATTCATCCATTCTGCAAACATAAATTCGTTCTAGGAATGACATAAGAGGTTCGAACTCGAACTCAGACTCGATTCATAACAATTTTTTTCCTTAAAATTGTCCTAAATTCTGATCATTTTGTTAGATTAAAAAATGATATCATTTTAATTAATTAAATTAGACTTAATTATTTTATTTCAATTATTTACACCAAATAATATTATAATCAGAAATTGAAAAAAGACTATATCTTTTCAATCCGAATTTTACCTCAAATTGGATCAAACATATTTTAGCCCTTAATGTCGTTCTCAGATAGATTGCAAATGAGACAGGGAAGGCCCATATCACCCCATTACTGCCCTTTGTGCGACAAAACTTGTAAATGAGTAAATGACAAAACAGCACAAACATAGTTTGGCGTGCCAAATTGCTTTCCACAGAAGAAAAGTCAAATAAACCAACAAAAACTTCAACTTCAATGCCATTCAGTGTAATTATTTGACTTTGGATTACTTGATTTCAAATTGACGAAGTCATAAAGATTTTCTTTTTCATCAAAATAACAAACTTTTCAACTTTATACTACACGAATTTTTTAATAATTTACAATATTTTTTCCATATATACGGTTCTTTGAGATACGCTCTACTAGGTTTTAGTTATATATACTCCTTTTTATAGTTACAATATCAATTAGAATTTACAACGAAGGTTCATATAAGAAGGAAAGTTAGATCATATATAAGTTTAATTGAGGTTCCATTTTTAAATTAATTAATGATAGGTGTAGTGATTCACTAGACTTATAATGCTAGTCTTCTTTCCTCTCTTTCTCCAATATGACACAAACTTTCACTTTATATTTCAACATACCCCCCTCACGTGTAAGTCTAACACGTAGCATAATTTATTATTTCGAGGGATTAACGACTAATATAAGAGTAACATGTTCTGATATCATGTTAAAATTTATAATGAGCCTACAGGCCTATACGAGAAAGAAAATTAGACCACATACAAGTCTAAGTAAGGTTCCATCCTAAAATCAATTGGTAATAGATGTAATAGCTCACTAGACTTATATGATAGTCTTTTTTCCTCTCTTTTTCTAATATAGGATAAACTTTCACTTTATATTTCAACAATAGTTAATAATTAGTATTGATGAATAAAATAATTATGAGGGAAATACCTAATATTTGATTAGCCATATCTCGGAAGCGAAGTTGACGATGACCCAATTGAGCATGATGTTCAAGGACCATAGACAACAAGTTGTAAGAATAGAAAGTGACCAGAGCTCCGATGACCAGGGAAGAGATTCCGGCAGCCCATCCAAGGAATTTGAAAGCGAACGGCAGACTCAAGAGAGGTGGGGCTACTATTGATGTTGATAAGTGGTATCCACAGTGTAGCCATGACCCTGCAATATTTTTTGTCCACTCGTATCACTTAATAAATTTCAGTTTATACGTATATGATCCCGTAACGTAAGCAAATAGTCATCTCTGTCAAGTAATTTCCAGTGCTGACGCTTCTTATGAAAAATCAATGAAAGGGAAAGAGGAATCATAAGGAAACAATGCCAGAAATAGAAAAAGATAACGTTTCCAGGCATAAAACCAAGGATTTGACTATAAGGAGCACGCATATATATATATATATTGCTATGCCTTGAAAGAGCAATTTGATTTTGAACTTAATTAATTGTCATTAATTTTTAATAAGTAATAATTATTGAGTTAAGCATGTTTTTGTCACCTTCAACTTTCCAACCGGTGAAAAAGACAAGATAGGTGGGCAAATAACTACGGAGCTCGAGAGCTTCGATGGTATTTATGAGAGAGCAACTTGGAAACACATCATCCACAACATCCCAAAGAGGCTAGTGAGTAAGACCCACAGAGCAATATCGTTCTCAACTCTCGAGCACGTTACTTTGCATTTCAGAGCTTTTGGATTGGCCTAATAATTGAAATGAAGAAAGTACAATCTCTTCCCTTTATTTTCTCTTTTGGTGCGACGTATAAAATGAAAAAGTTAACAATGTAAGGATTCTCGTGACTGGGTATTCAAATCAGAGACGAGTTAATTTGTAAACCGAAAAACCCAGAAACCAGAAAATGAAGAAGATAACAGAACATGAAAGTACAACAAGAGATGTCAAAGATGAGAAGAAGCAGGAGTAGCATAAGAAGAAAGCTGAGTCCATGATTGATGAATCCAAAAGCAGAAATGGAAGTAACAAATAAGAGGGTACATGAGTAGTTTTACCTTCGGATTTGAGAACAAAAAGGGCACCAGCGTCAAGTTTTTGCTGGTGTAGAGTTTCATCAAGCTGTGGAGCCGGTTGTTCATG
>JAOSBK010000205.1:4060708-4078879 GCA_027568895.1 Erythroxylum shatona | reverse complement strand
GAGGGCGGGAATAGCGGGGGGGCCCCGGGGTCCGGCACCTCTTCCATAAGTTGAGGTCCCTCCTCAGGCACCGGGGTCGGATCCTGAAGAAGCTGGCTATCACAAATCATTTCAGCGTGGGAGGGGATGGCGACTGTAAGGTTCCGGTCGGAGGCCGTGGGTTTAAGCGGGATGGGGCAACTCACAGTCGGGTCCACGGCCCGACTCCCACTAGCTTGGCCCGCATCGGCCCGAGTCGAGGAAGCAGGAGTAACGGCTTTGCCTTTGAGGCCCAATTTGGGTCGACCGGGGCGATCTCTGGGTCGGGCGCCACCTAACTGACCAGTGGGCTTTCTAGTTTCCTGGAAACTAAAAAGCTGGATCCTCTGTCCTGCCCCAACTGGACTCACATGGGCTGTCACATCCACAGTAGACGTTGTCTCCACTTCGGCCGTTGTGTGATTGACCAGAGCAGCAAAACGGGATCCTCCTCGTAATTGTCCTGTGCGCGAAGCACACCCAGCCGCAGAGTCCTGTCCTATCGCCGCTCGCTGACGTCTCCGTTGCACTATCGTCCACGGCCCATAGCCGATGCTGGGCGTTGGTTCCAGGGGACCTTGAGGTGCCTCCACCGGGCGGCTAAGATCAGACTCGCCTAGGCCAGCGTCGCTCACCTGTGGAGGCTGATCGGGGATGGAAGCGGAGTTCTTAACACAAGCACTCGGCGTGTGTCCGACGACGCCACACGTGTAGCAGACCTGGGGAAGCCCTTTGTAGGTGAGCAGCAGAGTTTCGCCTTCGAGGACAACCGTGGGCAGTAAGGGGCGAGTTAAGTCCATATCCACTGCAATCCTGGCATAATGCCCCCTGTTCGCATGCAGAGTGTCGTCATCGATACGGACAGTGGTACCAACTAAGGTCCCAAGCTCGGTGAGGATGCGAGGATGGTACCTCGCCAGAGGAAAGTTTGGGATCCTCAACCAGACGACAGCTCAGGTGATCGCGGCAGTCGCTGGCCGAAAAGAGGGGCTCCACCGTTGCACGGCCACTACCTGCCCAAAGACTCCCCACGGCCCCTCGGTGAGGACATGCAGGTAGTCACGGTCGTCCTTGAACTTGGCCAAATAAAAGTCATTGTCGAGGTCCACAAATTTCATCGAGCCCCTGAGCTTCCACAGAGCTCGCAGCCGGGTGTTCAGAACACTGTAACCCACCCGGCGACCTAGCACTTTTAGGATCACAGTGTGTTGCCAGCACTTTTAGGATCACCGTGGCAGAGCAAATACGTGTTGGCGCTTCCATCGATGAAGAAGGATCGTTAAAGGCGTCGAGCTTCGCTGGAAAGTTGACTGGTCTTTGCTTGATCAAATCCCCGGTGACCATGGCGGCTCTAGCCCTGTACTTATTTATGTTTTATATAGGTTAAGTGTGACAATTGACAATAGTTCATAATTGTCACAAGCTTATTCTCCCAAAATCTTGACGTACGTTAGCTTATTACAATCCCTCCACTATTCTTCACTTGCCTGGAGAAGTAAAAATGAAAATAGAGAAAAGGAAAAAATAAAAAATATATATAAATAAGAAGACAAGAGTACTGTAAATAGGCTTAAAGAAGGACATCCATTTTTGTTTTCTTTAGTTCAAAAGTTGGACATCGTTTTGATTTAATTTAATGCCAAAAAGCTAGATACCATCATCTCCACTACAAACTTGTTGCCACCACCACCCCAACGTCACTCATGTTAATTAAGATTGCCATAATCACGAATTGAAAAATCGGTATCTCAAGTTAGAGAATCTTGGCCACATACAGGGTGCCCAGTATTATGTGTAGGCCATGTAGATGGTGAATCAGGCAACTTCCAAGTTGATCTATTTGTCTCAAGTCCAAGGGCACTCGTATTTTTAAAAGCTGTAGATGTGGGCATTAGTGATGATGGAGATAAAGTTTTTACTGCTGCACTCTGTGATACAATTGTTGAAGTTGGTCCTTCAAATGTTCTTCAAATTATTTCACAATTAGGTGATGCCTGTAAAACCTCCGAGTCCTATGTATTGTCAAAATTCCCCAACATATTTTGGTCAGGTTGTACTTCTCGTAGTATCTTCAAAATGATGAAAGAAATAGCTGAACTTGAATGGGCAAAGCCTATCATCATGTGTGCTAAGGCAATTGAGGAACGATTGATGGCATATCCGAGTACTTCTTCATGTCTTCACATACAGAACCTTGAATCATCTTCTGATACCACTGCTGCCAAGTTTGCACCTTGTTATTGCTTTCTTCAAAAAATCGTTGAACTGAAGCAAGGTCTTCAGGAGTTGGTTGTCAGCGAAGACTGGAAGATATGGAAGCATAATTTCAAGGACGAGTTTGTAAGTATTGAATCTGCCATTCTAGGTGATGATTTCTGGAACAAGGCTCAGTTATTATTGGAGTTGTATGAGCCATTTGTAAGATTGATTGATGTACTTGATGTTGACAAATCTGTGATTGGAACTGTATATGACTGGCGGGTTCAAGCACTTGAAACATTGAAGAATAAGGCAATTGATGGCAGTGTATTGAATCAGTTAGAAGAACTAATTGAGAACAAATGGGATCTACTGTTTTCCCCGCTTCATGCTGCAGGTTACATTCTGAATCCACGCTATATTGGAAAGGGTCAAGCCAAAAATAAATCTGTCATGAGGGGCTGGAAAGCCACAATAGAAAAACTTGAGTGCGAAAGCACAGCCAGACTCATACTCAGAGAGCAGCTTAGCTCATATTGGCATCTAGAGGGATCATTAGGAGAAGAAGATGCTGTGGACTGCAGAGATAAGATGGATCCAGTTGCATGGTGGGAGAACTTTGGTTCTGAAACACCCAGCTTACAGACACTAGCCATAAAGGTTTTGAGTCAGGTTTCTGGTGTTGGAATATGTCAAGAGATTTGGAAAACTAGCGACTTCTCATACCAAGAAACACCAAGTAAACTAGGAATCCACGGAGTGGAAGATCTCATGTTTGTACGAAACAATCTTAGGCTTCATGGCCGTAGAAATGGCTATTTAACCCCATTTGATGGACACAGAAATGGCTATTTAATCCAATTCTTGCCAAAAAATGTTGCTTTGAGCTCTTCATCCTGTCTCAGGACATGTTCCCAGTTTCATTATGATCAAACAAACTCTACAGGAAATATTTATGAGTGACAAGGCAGGTTCGATGTCTAAAGTCATGAAGGGTGTTTTGTAGCCAGCAAATGTTTGGCACTTGGCTTATAGGCGTGCGCTTCATTCATCAATGAGCAGGTGATTGCTTTTTCTTTTGAAAAATAAATGCTGCTATAAGTCCTGATGTCATGCCGAAGATTGCAAGGAGCACATGCTATATTTCTTTGGCATTTTCTGTTACTAATCAGAAGGGTATTCCTCTTTCCCTTCGGAGGTTAGTTGTGAGTTTTACATATGATGCAAATATGGAATCTGAGGACTACCTGCAATACAAATTAGGACATTTAATTGTTCTGAGTTGTCGCTGTATGCAATATCAAGACTGTAAATCAGGGCACGTTCTTTCACTTTAAATTATTTTGCTTACAAAGAGATCATGTTACCTGTTACTTGAATGAGAAGCAAGGTTATCCCTTGAAACCAAGAGGTGGATTAGACACTCTCATCTTGACATGAACTCCGTCTTCAATCCATTTAAGAGAGGGGGAGTAATTAGTCTTGGTAAATTTGTGTCAAAAGCAAAGAACTCAATGGATTATAGGGTCAGATCAAGACAAAAAGCTTCTTGGAAATGTCACTAAAACTCAAGGTGACCAAGAACATATTATTATCATATAAAATTGAATGTGGGTGTTACATATCTAGAAAATCTTTGACTCATTTCAACCTTTATACAACATAAATCACGGAGAATAGAACAGATGAGTTTGCTTTATTGCTAGTGGAATAAACTATTTAAAAAGGACCAAAGAATACTTCAAAAAGCTCTATGAGCAGCAGATTGTGAATTTCAATGAGAGAAAGAATGGAAGATGCGGGAAAGTGAGCAGGCGTTTGCCAAGAAAAAGAAGAAACTAGAGATATGGAAATGGAAGATTCTTGAGATACAAAAACCACAGATGACATGGAAACGAAATCCAAGATTCAGCAACTATGCCGACAAAGTGTAGTCAAGTACCTAACTTTGCATTTGGCTTCATGCAAACTAAGTGGACGCATTATTCAAACAAAACGAATACAAAAATGATAAAAGTAAATATAAAAGAAAAATTAATATATGTAATCTTTATATATATATATATATATATAAGTCATTTTTGTAATTTAAATATGTAATTTTATAATTTTAACATGTGTTCCATCTTTACCCTTTCTAATCTAATTTTATATATCTAGAAAATTAAAATAAGTAATGTAAGTAAAATAATAAAATATATGAATTATATTAAAATTCGGTATAATAAAATAATAAATATTTTTATTTTTAATTAATAATTTAGTATTATTTATTTATTTATTTATCATAGTTTATTTTTATTTAGTTTCCTATTATTGTTCAATAATTATTTCTTTATTTATTAATTTATTTTGCGTATTTTTACTTTTTTCCTCTGTAACCTGCATCATTCATATCTTGTCTCATTTGTATGTGAATCTACCGGAAACAACCTCTCTATTATATAGGAGTAAGGTTGTGTACTATCAGATCTTCTCAAACCTTGCTTAATTACAAAATTTCGGATTGGGTGATAATGATGATAATATTAAAATTCGGTATGATTATATTTGCGGGACTTAAGACCGAGTATCATTAAGATTTGGTGGGTTAGGTCTAGCATACAGTATTTCTACTCCAAAGCCGTAAAATACAAAGAACCCTTTCACTTGAAGCGATTAGGATAGGGATGCTTTTGCTGTTGCGCGTACTGCATAGGCAAAGCCGACACTGTCAGTTGAGTCAGTCGCTTTTTGTTTATGCCTCGTTTATTCACCCTACAGCCTGTGAGTACTTATTTGCCACAAACAACAAAGAAAGTCATGGATTGTTTCAATTATGTATTATTTAATTTTATAAATATACGTAAATTTTATATAAATATATAAATAAAATTAATAAGAATTAATTAATTAAAATAAATAATCTGTTCCTAGAACTTGAGCGACCGAAAGTTCTCGGTTAAAAGTGATCAACCCGATCGAATCACGGGTCACTTAACCCGCGTTTGGTCGGGTCGAATGACATTTCTATATATGATTTGAGAAAATTTCTGCAGCAAACAATGAAAATGAATGAAAAGAGAACAGAGAGAAGTTAATGGCGGCTGTGACACGCGGCTCTATGCTTGAAACACGCGTTGGATTCTCCCCCTTGTCTTTGTTCAATTCTTTTTTTTTTATTATATTAGGTATCTCGATTTAGTAGAGCTAATCCTAAGTTTTTAAGACCCCACTCCAAGAGTTCCTGTCTTTGTTCAATTTTTTTATTACATTAGGTATCCTGACTTAGCCGGATTAATCCTAAGTCCCTAAGACCCCACCCCAAGAGTCCTAGAAGACGTAAATCTGAAACTCCAAGATCCCTCAGGTTCTTACGTTTGATTGTTCAGCTAATGATTGATCGTTGGCCCTCTGCTCAGCATCAGGTTCCCATCAACCCCTAGATTTCCCCTAGTAGCTCTAACTCCCACACTGCCGCTGGAAACAAGGCGTTCTTAATTAATCCGATCAAGAAGCTTTGCCCAGAAGGCTAGAGGGTCATCAATAGGAACACTTCCTATTTCTCCTTCTTTTGCGTGACTCGAACTCAATACCTCCTGAAAGAGAGAGCCTTAAGTGAGGAGCTAAAACCATTTAGGTCACTCCTACTTGTTTGCCTTTGTTCAATTCTTGCACTCAAAAGTAGGGTTGTTCATTTGACGCACACCCTCGACAGAGTAGTGAGTAGATAAATTACGATTTAATTTTACTTTTAATTTTTGAAAAAAACGGGCCAATATTCGGTGCACACAAGATGCCAACATATTAGATAAAATCTAACATTGTCATTATCGGGGCTCAAACTTAAGACCTTGCAGTCTATTTCTTACATCAAATTAAATTAGGCCTATAAGCAACTTTACTTACATATAAAAATCTAAAAAAGTATACGTTATTTATCCTAATTATTTAAAAATGTATACATTAGGTACAAAAATGAACAATGTGTTATTAATAACATAATCATAAAGTCTACAAGAAGATATATAAATTATAGATACGACACTGAAGTCAAGAGAGACTGAAGGTCGTCAACCTTAGGGCAAGTTCTTTCGTTTTGTCGGTTAGAATTACTTGTAAACGACCATCAGAACTCTCAAATTAGCGGAGTGATTAGTGTAAATACAATAATCTTGACAAATAAATAAAATTTAAAATTTAAAATTCAGATAAATATATCATGATATTAATTAGTTGAAATTAACAAATTTTCTTTTTTTGTTATTTTATAATTTAATGTCAAATTAAATTTATAATTTTTCTCAAAGTAATCTAATTTAGTACACGTAAATAAACTTGCACACATACGATATCGCATCATTTTTCATTTTCAATGAAATTAAAATACACATTTATATGAACATAAATTTGTTTTATCATTTGAAACTTCTCAAAATTATTATTTTTTGACCAACTTAGTATTTGATGTTTTTAATTTTGATTGACTTAGACTTTATCTTTTATAGGTTGGAGCATCCTATTTTACTTAATCTGATCTATATATTTATGTGAACTCTACATAAATACATAAATACGTGAATAGAAGTTTCTTTTTCAATCTTTCCTACTTAAAAAACCAGTAACATGCAAATAGAGTTTAGGGGATGGACTAAAAATGAAGCATTATACATTAGAAAGTGATAAAGAGCATGGAAGAAATCCGATAAATAGCAGGTTCAAACTTAGGGCCAAATCGAGCTTGGATCTCCTAAAAATTTATGTTCAAATGTAAACCGACTTGATTTCAAACCTAATTAGATTTAAATGATTCGAAATTGAATTGAATCGGGTCAAATTTACTGACATTTGGAATTGATATTTATCCAAAGAATAAACTTGAGTACTTAAATGGAAATGCTAATTATTTCATTTGTAATATTTTTTTAATTTTTATTTGTTCATTCAATTACTCAATTTTTGGTTCTTAGTTTCGATTAAAACATATCATTTGAGATAATTATTACGGTAGATTAGTCATTCATCCAAACATATATATGAATGATAATAGGTTGAATTGAATCCAAATTATTTTTAAATTGAATTTTGAATGAAATTTTCAAAATTGATATTATTTTAATTAATTAATTTTTATTTTTTAATAAAATAAAATTTTGTTAAATTTTAGTAAAATAACATAGAAATTCAATGATTAATAAATCCATCTGATTCGGCCAGTTCAATTATAAAAATCTTAAACTGTTATACTTTTCAATTCGGTTTTTAATTTTTCGTTTGATTGTCTTTAATAGCTTTTGTTGTTAAAAATCTATCAATTTATTAATTAATCGGTCAATTTTGTAAATTAATAAACTCTTATAAATTAAAATTAGTTTTTAGTTAAGAATTATTTTTATTTAAAATTTAAATTATTCAAATTTAAATTATATTTTAAATTATTTAATTTCATTTAATATTTAGCGAATTTTATGAACTTTTATTTAACTTGTCAAAATTATAAAAAAAATTATAAAAATTTTTAAATTCATTTGACTACACTTTTAAAGATTAAATTGGTGCCAAATTTCATCAAATTAAATTTAATTTATTAATAAATGTAAAGTAAAGTTAAAAGAGAAAAAAAAAAAAAAAAGGGCTCATAAGGGATTATCCAATATGGGACCGAAACGGACTACAAAATCACTCTTTTCTCCTCTTCCCCTGTTTATATCTAGTCTTCTTTTCTCTCACAAACAACCTGCACATCTCTTTCTCTGCCTCTTTCTATTCTGGCTCTCTGCTTCGTGTTTACGAGGGAGAGAGGGGGCTTTGCAACGGTGAAAGAAGTGATTGTCCAACATTGTTAACGATCCAAAACCAATATTGTATACATTACTACTGTTGTTTTTGTTGCTGCTGTGTGTTGGTTTTTTAAGCTCAATTGGCTTTTTATCCATCCCCTGTTTTCCTCTGTTTTGATTGAGAGAAACAGAGATGGCTGAAGTCTCACCGAAAATCATAATACCAGAGTCATTTCAAGTGTCCAGTGATGATCTTTTAGGTCATTTGTCTCTCATTTGGGACCTTGTAAAAGCTCCATTGATAGTTCCGGTCTTGAAACTTGGAGTTTATGTCTGCTTAGCCATGTCGCTCATGCTCTTCATGGAGAGACTTTACATGGGTATTGTGATTATCCTCGTCAAACTTTTCTGGAAGAAACCTGATAAGCGTTACAAATGGGAGGCCTTGCAAGACGATTTGGAATCTGGCCGTTCGAACTTCCCTGTGGTTCTTGTCCAAATTCCAATGTTCAATGAAAAAGAGGTCTCCGCTTCACTCCTTTCTCGTTTTCTACTTCTTCCCACTTTTACTCATTTTGTCTTCTTCTGGGCACTTTATCAGAGCTTGTATAGATTAGTACAAAGTTCTATGCTTTTTCTTCTTTCTCTATTTACGTTTGCTTTGGTTATGTAATGATTGCTGTCCTGTGCACAGGTTTACAAGCTCTCCATAGGCGCAGCTTCTAATCTTTCTTGGCCAGCGGATCGTCTTGTGATCCAAGTCCTCGATGATTCAACTGATCCTACCATCAAGGTACTAAAAGTAAAGGAAAACACAAACATATGCCTAATGCAATTTCGAGGCATTTGCTTTGTTTCCTGATACATTATCCTTTCTCAGTTTTATGCCACAGTTTCAAGCAAAAGAAAACACTCCAAAACGACTACTTTTCTGAGCTTGATGAGTCTATACTTATGTGAACACTTTTGTCAGCATCATAAAACAGCCAAAAAGAGCAATTAAACACAAATCACATTAAAGAGACGCCAAATTCCTGATTTGGATTCTGCTTGCATACTCCAGAAAGACCTCATTCTTTTCTCGTGTTGGCAGCAAATGGTGGAGCTGGAGTGCCAGAGATGGGCAAGCAAAGGCATAAACATAACGTACCAAATCAGAGAGAACAGAACTGGATACAAAGCTGGCGCTTTAAAAGAAGGATTGAAGAGAAGCTATGTGAAGCATTGCGAGTTCGTGTGCATCTTCGATGCCGACTTCCAGCCTGAACCTGACTTTCTCAGGCGCGCCATCCCGTTCTTGGCCCACAACCCCGACATTGCTCTTGTCCAGGCTCGTTGGAGATTTGGTAAGTACGATTACTTCTACTACTAGAATACTTCTAAACTAAACGAAACCAATACTCGTTACTAGACACTGTACTTAAACCCTTCTTAAACCCAATAATCACTGGCACTGAACCGGCCACCGGGTCGATTATCTTAGCCACCATTAGCAGGTTTTAGGGAGTGTCGGTGGTCTAGGTGGTGTGCGTGCCGTCTGCGTGTATGGATATGTATACTTTGCGGGTGTTTAGTGGTGACATAAGATAGGAGTGATTGTGCATGAGGGACGATGCAGGGGTTCACTGGAGACCCACCAATCACGGAATGGGAACCCCATCTTCCTGACTCTCTCGGCCACGCCAGATCACAACACCTGGTGGCCTAAACGAAGTAGCGGAGCCCACGTGGCGAACGGGAAGTGAAAACTACGAGACTTTGCTAATTATCTGGGGGTAGTTTTGTCCTTTTGTTAGGAAATAACAAGGACGGTGGTTCCTGTGTTTCCTCCATCAACGACCCCCACATGTTGGGATCACGTGGCCGCCGTCGTGTGTTTTTTTGTTTTCAAAAATAATGCAGAGGAAGGGTAAAAGTGTCATTTGGGATCTCACTTTAACTTCTAGGTCACGTGCTGCTTTTGGGGGTAAAGTTTCCCGGTGGGACCGGAGCTATAACTGCCGACACTTCCTTAATTTGTGCTCATTCTGGCGGTCCAAAACTCACTACTGCAGACAGAAAATGAGAGTTGAGTAATTGTTTCAGATTCTCCACTTAAGACACTTTTTATAAAAGAAGTCTTGAGAGAGGAAATAGGCATGTTCCTATTAATGATCATCTAGCATCCTGAGCAAAGCTTCTTGATCGGATTAATTACAGATGCCTCGCTTCCAAAGACAGTGTGGGAGTTGGAGCTACTAAGAAATCTGGAGGCTGATGAGAACCTGATGCTGAGCAGGAAGAGTCAGTGATCAATCATCAGCTGAACAATCAAGTATGTGAAGACTCCTTGTGCGCAAAAGTGTACAGGCAACGTAGGAACCTGAGAGATCTTGGGGTTCCAGATTTACATCCTTTAGACTCTTGGAGTGGAATCGTAGGGGTTTAGAATTAATCTGACTAAACCAGGACACCTAATGTAATTAAAAAAAAACTCACTACTGCAATTTACTTCCGGAGTTAATTACTTTTCCAGTGGAGGGTCGAACTGAAAAGACAACGAAGCCCGTTATGTCGGGTACAGAATCTTCCTCGTGTACCTTGTCAGGTTCGCATGTAGACAAAAAGCTCACAGGAGAAGACAAGTTGGAGTCATATTTTACTTTCAATCTAAATAATATATATCTGTGTACTGTTTAACTTCTCCAAATCTTAAGCGCCAGCGAGATTCAAGGTTTAAGTTTGCTAATAATGGTGAAAAGGTGCAGTGAATGCAGACGAGTGCTTGTTGACAAGAATGCAAGAGATGTCATTGGACTATCACTTCACTGTGGAGCAAGAAGTTGGGTCGGCTACTCATGCCTTCTTTGGTTTCAATGGTATTGTATCCAGCTCTCCCTTTTTTATTTCTTCTTCTATATAATCTTTAATTATTATCTTCTTCACAGCTCTATACTTTTTATGTTGTTTAAATGGAAGTTCACGCAAACTGCCTCTCTTACTGAGAATTCAAATCCTTTTGAAAGTTGAACTAGACATGCAATATGGAATGCTCAACTGTACGATTCATGCCAACTTTAACTGTCATCCCATTTGGATAAGCCTGCAGAGAACTGTTGATTGTTCTTATGACTATCCCTTTAAATGAAGCACTTGTTATAAATTTAAGAGTTTGCAAAATGCAATTTAGGATTAATTAAGAAAGAAAATCTTGGTTTGTGAACAGTTCATGCTATTTTTCGTATCATTAATGCTGTCCCTTACCAATACTATGAAAATGACCTTCTAACATAGGGACTGCTGGGGTATGGAGGATTGCTGCCATTAACGAGGCTGGTGGGTGGAAGGATAGAACTACTGTCGAGGATATGGACCTTGCTGTTCGTGCTAGTCTTAAGGGCTGGAAATTTGTTTACCTTGGTGACCTTCAGGTACATAACTAAACCTCATATGATTCTGAAATTAGCAGAGAGAGATTCCAGGACCAAATGATGTTTCATTTATAATTGACTTAAGATTGATTCAAGTCACCTTGCTGGCAGGTGAAAAGTGAACTTCCTAGTACTTTTAAAGCTTTCCGGTTCCAGCAGCACAGGTGGTCCTGTGGTCCTGCTAATCTGTTTAGGAAAATGGTGATGGAGATTGTAAGAAATAAGGTTAGAACGTTAAAAAAATCAGATAAAATGAGCTTGTCGCTGCAGTTTGATCCAAATTATAGTTCTAGATTTCTGAATTATGTACGTATGAATGTTTCAGAAAGTGCGATTCTGGAAGAAGGTGTACGTAATCTACAGCTTTTTCTTTGTTCGCAAGATCATAGCCCACATGATTACCTTCTTCTTCTACTGCGTCGTGCTTCCATTGACCATTCTTGTTCCTGAAGTTTCAGTTCCTATCTGGGGAGCTGTTTATATTCCTTCTATTATTACCATCCTGAATTCTGTAGGAACTCCAAGGTACATGTTCGGGTGTTCATTCTTGGTTACAAGTTCTTGGTATCAGAAATATCATACTTACGAGGATGTTCCTGAGTTTTTGCAGGTCAATCCACTTGTTGTTTTACTGGATCCTGTTCGAGAATGTGATGTCTTTGCATCGAACAAAGGCGACATTTATTGGCCTGTTAGAAGCAGGACGAGCCAATGAATGGGTCGTCACTGAAAAACTTGGAAACACACTACAGAAAACAGCAGAAGCTGCCAAGAACAAGGCTAACATGAAAGCCCGTAAGAAGCGTCGATTCACTTTCGCTAACAGGTACATATAACATAACCATCTTTTGTTCCTTTCAGGTGATAGGATTCTAACAGTCTGGTATACGGTATACCTCTGAAATTGGATTAACAGGCTCAACCCCCTGGAGCTTTGGTTCGCAGCATTCCTTTTCTTGTGTGGATGCTACGATTTTGTTCATGGAAAGAACAACTACTTCGTCTACCTTTTCCTTCAAACTCTCACCTTCTTCATCACCGGAGTTGGCTATGTTGGGACCATCATCCCTAGCTCTTAGACACGTCTTTGTTTGTGGTTTTAGACACCAACGTAAAAAAGTTGGAACTCAGTAGTGAGCAGATTGATTTGTAATTCCTAGTCATTGGCAGTTGGAAGAAAAGCTTGATGCCAAATTGCAAAACACAACATACAGAATCTAGGAAAAAGAGTGCAAGAAAATATATTATATATATGCTTTTTGTTCATTAGAATAGATTACAAATACGTTATCACATTTTATCACTTTAGCCTTTTTACTTATATTTAATTATTATGTGATTGATTTTGTAAATAATTAATTAAAATAATTTGAATTATTATTAACTAGTTATTTACAAAATCATTACTAACAACTAAACAAGCAAAAATTAAGGATTGTAAATTACATACTCATTCTTACGTCTTCGTTTCTAGTTATCAAACGTATAATCTTATAATTTTCATCTTATAATTACACTATTTTTAAGAATAAAAGTTCTTTAAATTTTAACTATTCTTATTAACTAAGAAAAAAATAAATAATGCATTTTTATTTCCACCCCTTATTACCAACCTAACATGACCTAAACGATTTGTTAGAGAAAACCAGACATGTAATTATATGAACTATGAAGTGTCTTTCTGTTTGGAAGACGGATGGTCTTGTTCCATACACTGCTCCAATAACAGCCTCAGACAAGTCAGGCTCTCAATTCTCACTTAACTGTTCCCTTTTTTTTTTATGACATAGAGAGAATAGATGATTTTTATTTATAAACACACATTTATTCAATATATTAAGTTTATAAAATAATATTTAAATTAGAATTTTCAAATGAATTTATATTAAGTTTATAAAATAATATTTAAATTAAAATTTTCAAATAAATTTATATTAAGTTTATAAAATAATATTTAAATTAAAATTTTCAAATAAATTACTTTTAAAAAATGATTTGAAGTTTTCTAAAGGCCTTAATATTTATTATTGTTAAGCAAAGCGTTTGTAGTCCAACGGTTAGGATAATTGCCTTCCAAGCAATAGACCCGGGTTCGACTCCCGGCAAACGCAGTTTTGATGTTAATTTCTTATTCTTTTTGGTGAACAGTATGCGGTGTCGATTTGTATGTTGTTGCGCTGAGCATTTGGGACGAAGCCCAACGTCAGGTTTTCCGTATGTGCTAAATATGAGTTTTGCAGGCTCGGGAATCCTGCTTGACAAGGCCTGGTGGCTGAGGGTGTGGTGTCGGATTAACTTGGCCAGACTTTAGCGTACAATTGTACATTTTGGCATGAGCTAGTGTTTGTTCTCGCTTCAGAATGTCAGTGCCATCAGCAACGTTTTGTTATGTATGCAAGAGCTTCATGGGTTTCTAGCTCTATAGGTAGGCTAATTAAATCATACGTATGCAAGAGACAGACGGAGTTGCGAAACACCAACACATTTTGAAACCGAGACAGGGAACAAGGCTTGCTCAACATACTTCTGCGAAGAAACTAAAAATTTCAACTCTTCAATACATTAGGATTTACATCCTCAAGATGTTATATATACGAGTTCAACTTTGCACCAACCCTTCCTCGCTTCTCCACATTCAATAGGATGTCACTTTTAACTTCAAAAACTGGGTCACGACAAAGCTTAAAACAAAATTTCAAACTAAGAGAGTAGAACACCAAAAGCAACTAGCAATTTCTTTGGAGGCAATCCAGGTTTAGTTTACACTAGTCTCCAAGACGTGCTTCTAATCATAGGCTGATATTAAGGTCGTTATAAAGATCATTCAAATGCACACACAACGCACCCGCAATGACACAGAAAAAAGAAGCATCACAAACCCTCATAAGAATTAAACTAAAACTGAGGATCCAAAATATTTCTTGGTCGAGTGGTAAAAATCCCGTCAAAATTTTCAAAGAAATTACTTCTAGGATAAAGGCTCTCTCATTTACGATGCAATCCCCTACCAAAATCTTACGAACGGTACGTTACTCTTCCAGATATCATGCCAAAACTAATTCCATTTTACTTCCCCTCGTGCTTGGCCTTTGTATGGGACTGCAGAGCAACATCTGAGCCAAATGACCTGACCATGGTAGGTCAATCAGTTATAACTCTTATAAGGGGCTACGACATAAAATTTATCCATATTTCAATTGCATTTACCTATCACAAGATTTGCAGGAGAACTGGCCACCAGATTTTGGAGTTTGCGGCTTAGCAATCTTTCCAGCATTCTTTATTGGGTGAGGAGTTGCGCTGTGTCCACCCTTCTTACTGTCTGATCAACAACAAAAGTTCATTTACTAAACTATGGAATTCACAGAGAAGTATCACAACGAAAGGTTCCAAAATTATGGAGAGAAAACAGGGTGAAGCCTTTTTTTTTTTTTTTTTGAAGCTCTGCCAGTTGAAAATCCAAGACTTTCTTACTAGGACAGGACAAAAGCAAGGCTTTCAAGCTTTCTAGAAGCCAGATTAGGAAACATTGTGTGAAATGTATCATTGAAACCACAAATGTATCAGGACAACAAGTTTCATAATATATCATTGAAACCAAAAATGTCCAAGCATAACTGCAAGCAGAATAGTAAATAGCTAACAGGCCTACCTGTCTTCTGTGGAGTAACTACTTTTGCCTTCTTAGAGGACACAGGTGTCTTTGTCGCAGACTCATTGGGTCTTTTCTTGCCTTGTTCAACCTTCAAAATGAAATATAGGTAAAGAGTAGAGTAACAGAACTAAAACTAGTTGCTGTTGCTATACCTTCTTAGGAGTCTCTTCATCTTCACTTTCATCATCATCCTCATCTTCGTCATCGTCATCGAGTGACATACCCTGCAGATGATAACCTCGTAAATTCAGTTGCAGTGAACAGTCTTTGATAGTCAGAAATGTTAACCCAAAAACCAACAAGATTTCTTCCATTCAGTTGGATGAAAATCCTAAAACACTCAGAACCAGCATTTGTTATATAAATTATCCCATTACATTACAACCCTCTGAATCACTATTCACTTGCAAAGATTCATCAAAATAAACCAAGTTACCTCTTCATCAGAATCATCACCCTCAGATGCATCCTCATCATCAGAATCAGAATCGTCCTCATCCGAATCACCGTCCTCATCTGATCCATCCTCAGCTTTGACTTTGCTTGGCACTACAGCATTAGCCTTTGGCTTTGTTGAAGATTCGGGCTTACCAGCAGCAGCCTTCCCAGCTGCAGCTTTTGCATTCTCAACCTTTGGCTCAATTTTTCCTGAAGGATGTAAGCCAAACACAGTTAGATCTGAAGCAATATACATAAATTAAATAATAATTTGAAAAACATAAAGATGTGAAAGTAAAATGGAAACTACCATTGTCTGCATTAACCAATGGGAGATCTTCATCTTCAGAATCTCCATAATCTACACAACAAAGTTAATATCAAATACTTGAAGTTGAAAGATCAGAGATTGTTTAGCTAATAGTGAACTCACCAGACAAATTTGTGCCAACAATAAGACAGCAATTGGTTAAGGAAAGAGCAAATGATAATCGAAGTAATAGCATACAAATTATCAACACAAAAAACTACAGCATCAGACTAATATAAAATAGAAAAATCAAAGTTAATAGGAAAGGATATTCTTCAGGTAAAGGAGCTTGGTAGCCGCAAAAGTAGACACTCCCGTTTTTCCAGTTATGAGATAGCTCAAACTCTTTCTCAAAAACCAAGTCAAATGACAACTGGGGGATGTTATCAGAAGAAAGAGTCCCTAACACAAGCTTCTTCTCATCAAATTTCACAAAAAGGGGCACGGGCTCAGTTCCTTTGTCTTTCTTGAACTCACCAAGTGCAGCCTGAAACAAACCTTCTCATCAAACTTCATACAGAAGCACTGGGCACACTCTATTAGATAAATTAAGCAAACAGTACTTAATATGAGTACAAGTAGAACAACATTTACCTGAGACAAATGAATAATGGTGTCCTGATCTGGTTTAACTTTAAGAGGCTGACCGCCTTTGACTTCAACACCTAGAAAAAGTTAATGGAATTACATTACATCAAAAGTCACAAAAATGTCATAGAGAAAGCACAACATAATTGTGGCAATGGAACGACATAAAGAAGTGGTTACAAAAATAAAGGTTCAAATTTTAAGGAAAGTCACCAAAACTCGCATACGCAAAAGTACTAGTCTTACCTCACACAATCACAAAAAAAAATTGAAGACCTATGTCCATATGAACAAGAATCAAGAAAAGTCAACTCCAGGCATTGAAATAATAGCGATTCCATGTCTTGCTTAAAAGTTTCCACTTGCCTGAATCGGCCATAAAAGTTCATCACCATATAAATGGGCCAAAAGGGTCGCTAAACTTTACAAGCAGCTTGACAGGACTTCATATGGCTCAAGCCATATATACACAGTTTAGCAAGGAAACTAAAAGCTCTTGCAAGGACGCAGTGTACACAGAGGAGGGCAATCATAAAAAAAAAACTAAAACTTGTTATCATTATTTTTTTTCAGTTCAGTTAAACACTACGACGTCCAACACCATCAAAATGTAGGAAATTTTATCGATAACGAACATCTAAAAAATAGAATTTAAGACCAATGACACTCCTTTGTTCACAAGCATCAACACACATTACATTGTTACAAAATACACAGAAAAAGAAAAGAACTTGAAAGATCACAGAGAAGCAACAAATACCAACAAGACAAAGAAGAAAAAGAGCGAGAAGCTCAACAAAATAAAAATAGACCCATAACAAAATGAAAATAATAAAACGATGAGGAAGAAGGGAGGAGAAAAAGCCTACCCCAGAACTCCATTGCTAATAGGAAACAGAGAGAGCAAAACAGGTTCCCAAATATTAGCTAGGGTTTTAGGGGACAGCGTCAGTGAAAGAGGCGGACAAAGAAGAGGGGTTTAGGGGGACTTTATAAGGGACCAGCAGAAGAGCGTCAGCCTTCATTCATTTTCTTTTAGGGTTTTCTTCTTCTTTATTTGGTTTTACCTTTTAGACAATCAAGTCAGAGCGCAGTGCGTTATGTGCATGTCCGTACTGTGATAGTTTTGGGCCTTGGGCTTCCATGTTTTGTTTATTTTACCCTCACAATTTTTTTATATTTAAAAATTAAAAAAAAATAACAAAATAAGATATTTAAGATTTAAAAAATTTAACTGATATTAGAAAGTTATAAAATTAAATAAAGATTGAATAAAAATAAATAATTTAAAATATAATTGAACAAATTTTCCTTATCTATTAAATAATTTAATTTTTAATTGAAAAAATTATTAAATAAAAATTAATTATATTTTATTTTATTTTATAAGAACTTACTAATTAAAAAATAAATTGATTAATTAATAAACTGATCGATTTTTTACAAAAAAAGTTATTAAAGTAAATTGAATCAAAAACTTAAAAATTTAAAGTAATTGTTTTCAAATTTTTGCGATTGAATCGACTAAACTGATTAGTTTGTTAATAATTAATATTTAGGTCAAAATTTCAAATTTTTGGGTGAATGATAATGTTAGAGATAAGTTTGAGACTTTTAGTACTGGTGTGGAGGCCGATACTCACATTCTGGCCAAGGAGAGGGAGCCTCCCCAAATAGGTATTGTCTCTTTGGTTTGTCAGGGTGAGGTTGCAACTCGAACCCCTGACCAAAGGGTTTTGTTGGCCTCATAGGCCACGCCTCATACCACTGGGCTACGTAGCTCAGTGATATGAA
>JAOSBK010000205.1:4039553-4051166 GCA_027568895.1 Erythroxylum shatona | reverse complement strand
TTTAATATATTTTAAATAATATTTATATGCATAAATAATTTTTATTACAAAATAAAATATAGTTAAAATTAAAAGTATTTTTATTTTTATGTTGCTAAGCAGTCTAAAGTATGAATTTTTTTTAAAAAAGTTCTTTTTTAAATGACAGCCAAACAAGTCAACTGACTTCTTAGAAAAATTATTCTAAAAAAATCTACAGAAAAAAGCTCTACTAATAAAAGCTCTATTGTTATAAACTCAACTACACAGAGATTTAATTTGAGAACCTAAATGTCAATTTTAACAATAACCTATGATTTCTACATCAATATTAATTATTTGACAGAAAAGATATTAACCTTGTTTTATAAAAGACAAAGACATTGCTATCTAAAGGATGTATCATTAATTGTATTGAAAATGACGAATTTGTAACTAGTTTGTCAATGAATGGAGTAGATTTATACATTAATAATAATATGATTCTATAAAAGCAATATTATTATTTTTGGTTATTATTCCTTTCCCATTCCTTATATGTTATCTTCTTCCTTTTATGATTCTGCAACTCTACTCATAATTGTTAAAACCAATAATTAAAAAATCCAACCTTAAAAATCTTAAATTAATTAACTTTTTAATATGATTTATTCTAATAACTCTTATTATTAAACACTAGCTATTTTATTAGTTAATTAGTCAGTTTTGTAAATTAATCAATTTATATCAGTTAAAATAATCAATTATTTTTCATATCACAATTTTCTTTCCAATTAAACTTTAAATTGACAACTTTTTAATCATATTTCAAAATTTTTAATTTTATTCAACCGTAAACTAATTTTAAAACCGATTGAACTTTTTAAACTTTAAATCTCATATTTTATCGGTTTAATTTTTGGTCAAATTATTAAAACATTAGTTAAAACTTCTTTTATCTAATAATAACATAATATAGGATGCAAGTTTCTTTATATTACCAATAAGTTATAAGGAATGAGCAACTTTTATATTTATTTCATATAAAATATTCACTTATTTGGATCTCTTTTCACTACCCTTTTCAAAAGGGGAAGGAAAAAAAGATACTCTAATTCTTGAAGAACTTGTGTGGTTTAGCACTCTCATCCCTTAATCAGAGGTCTCGAGTTCGAGTTTTGGGAATGGAAAAATCTGTTTGGACAGTACTTTACCTCTTACGGGCTAACCCGATACAAGCAGGGATTAATCTAAAAATAGATAGTTTAAAGGCGCCTTCTCATAATTAGGACCCTCTTAAAACACATGTGGGCTAAAAAAAAATACTCTAATTATTGAAGAATTTGTGTTAAGATATTCACGCACGCGTGCACACTCCCAGAAATTAATTAGGTTTTTGTCGTTTCCTCGGTAGACTCTTGATCTTGAATTCAAATCAGCCGGTGAAGGCAACACGAGGCTGCAAAACAGGCTAGGACTGGTGCAGGTGGGTCTAGTACACGATAACTACATGGCAATTGGCAAGTGAGAGTCCAAGTTGGAGTCTTGCCTGGTCCCCATTGCGTCATCTCCGGCTGCAGAGAGTTCTATCCACTGGAAGACTAGGACCAGGAGTATTCAATTCTGGAATTTGGTGATGTTCAGGCTAACTTAATCCATTGAATGCCAAATCTGAACTCGCTTCTCTTTCTGGGGCATGCAAGTTAACGAGTGTTAAAAGGCAATAACTGGGTTATGATGTTTTTGGCTGATCACTTATGATTATTACTGCAAAATAATTTATATATAACTTAGTTCTTTTTTTTTATATTACATTTGGTATCCTGGCTTAGTCAGACTAATCCTAAGTCCCTACGACTCCATCCCAAGAGCCTAGAGGATGTAAATTTGGAACTCCAAGACCCCTCAGGTTTCTACGTAGCCTCTACACTTCTGCGTGTAAGGAGTTTCCATATACTAGATTGTTCAGCTGATGATTGATCACTGGCTCCCCCCTGCTCAGCATCAGGTTCCCATCAGCCTCCAGATTCCCTAGCAGCTCTAACTCCCACACTGCCATTGGAAGCGAGGCGTCCGTAATTAATCCGATCAAGGAGCTTTGCCCAGGGGGCTAGAGGATCATCAATAGGAACATGCCTATTTGCCCTCATTTGGCTTGACTCGAACTCAAGCCCTCCTTTAAAGGGGAGAGGCTTAAGTAAAAAATCTGGACCAATTGATCCACATCTCGTGACAATAAAGAAACCTCGCTCAGTTTAGCTTCACACGTAACTTTTACAGGGTAGGACGTGCAATAAAGTGTCAAATAGTTTGTCGCCAATAATGGATTTTTCGTTGGAAGCACCGAAAACAGTAAGAAAAACGAATACAAGTTGGTGGGTATTATCATTTTCAAAAGGACATTAACATGAACGTTTGAGTGTAACATGCAATTTGGAACTATCATTGGATGCATCGAACCAGGGCAAGTGCAGATGGTCCAAAGAAATTTCTCTAGCCAATCATCTCATCCAGTGTATCATACGGTTCATAGAATACTATCCAAACAGAAACGATGACAGTGAGACAGGTCAATGGGGTAACAAAATGCGAGGGATGGGGGTCATGGCGATGCAGCTTTGAACACTTTCATAACGACAGCATACCAAAGAGACATAAATTAAGGTTAAAACAAGTCATATGCAACCAAAGAACGCACATCACATGCACGTAAAGCCAATAGTACAGTATTGTGACTTGAACCTGTTTCATTTGAACAACTTGGCCAAATTGGTAGGATAGTCTCCATCCCAAGCGTTCAAGAATGAAGACTGCAATTGTGACCGCTCTGAACATTTCAACCTCAACAACCTAACTCCACGAGGCATGAGGAATCGAGTATAAATTTCAACCTCTCGCCCTTATCCACTTAGCTAGTTAACATTGAGATGATAGGCTTGAAGGCTTAGTGTTAAATCTACAAGTACAAATGGCAGAATTATTTAAGTGTTAACACGGTTTGGTCAATGTTTAATAGTCAAGTTGATATGAAGATAATATATTGACTAAAGAATAAAACAAAGGCTTTATGAGTAGATAAGATAAATGATTCATGTTGATAAATACTTGAGAGTGAATTGATATGAAAGCAACATATTGACGAAAGAACAGAGTTACGAATAGATAAGATTAGGGACGGATCTAGAAATTTTTTTGAGTCTAGGCAAAATTTTATTTTATTTATAGGATCAAAACTTAAAATAATAATTTTTTTATATAAAATTTTTTGAAGGTAGTGAAAGTAAATGCCTCCACTTGCCCCCAATGTAAATCCGTCCCTGGATAAGACAAATGGTTAATATAGAAGAATACTTAAGAGTAGGTGGGTACAAGCATACATTGATGATCTATTGTGAAAAATCTTCAATGAAGGATAAGATTCAATGCAAGATTAAAGTTGATAGTGAAACTAAGTGGCGATAAGTTTGAGATTAAAGTTGATAGGAATAGTTTCTTAGAAAATGCTAAGGAAAGAGTGTCGTCAAATTATTTCAATGATGCTTGACACGAAAATGACATTATTGACAGGGAAAAACCTATGAGTAAGCAAGACAAATGGGGACTTGACTTCAACAAGAAAATCCATATTATGAAAATTTATAGTATTGATTGTATAGTTGTTTAAATTATTGTTAATTTAGGTACTAGAATAATGTAACTGTATTGTGAATATGCTTAGATAAACTATCCGCAAAGATAGCTTGAAATGACTAACCGAAGGTTCATCAAGGTAATTTAGTGACATATGAAGAAAACATGAAGAGGTGAAAAAGAAAAGTAGAAACACTCAAGTTTACTAATTGGAAGCACTTTTTTAAGTAGAGGAAACTAACTTGATACAACTTATAAAAGAAGTTATAATTTCTTAGTAACTTGCAACAACAGCAACAACAACAACACTTAATAAGAATCTCGCTAAAACACGAGTTTAGAAGAGTACAATAATACGTAACCTTATCTTTATCTAAATGAGAGACTCTTTTTGATACAATTCCCTACTTACTTTATGTGTTAATAGGGTTAAACCTAAGCTTCGAAAAAAGTTAAAGAAAATTCTTATTAAAAACTTTAAATAAAGAGTTCTTAGGCAATTATATAGTGTTTTTTGAATTTATTTCATTTGTTTAAATTGTACTAAACATTTGTATGTTGAATAAATATAAATAACGTCTTGATCTTAACTGAAGCTTGGAAAGCTTCAGCAATCGTGTCCAAAAATATTACCCATGACACCTATCATGATAGCATTGACATCTAAATACTAAAACCCGACAACCTAACTAGCTAGCCTGGTAGGTTCAATATGGTATGCCTATTTGTTGAGCCTAAAACACATTGCCCTTTATGCAAAAAGTAGTTTCAGTCCTGGATGTCAACTGTGCTCTTTGGAAGAGACAACCATCTCTATTCCCTGTTCTTTTCAGGTGAAAAACGAAGAAATGTGGCTTTAATCATGGTAAACAAAACAGCCAATGCGCAGGGAGGCAAACCTGATACAGTAGTTGTCTTTTGTAGCAACAACAAGCTTTGGCCTTTGCAGAACTGGCATGACTCCCACAATATCTTACAGTGAAACAGGCTCACTCGAAACAGAACAAGAATATGACTCAAACATAGACAACTGTGAGTGCAATGACAATACATTGTCTGAATCTCTCTCTGGTGCTGCATGCAGCCAAGTCTGGCTTGGGGTTCTAGGCCTTATTAGTCTTTGATTGGGTTTCACAGAAGCCGATGGACATAGAGTACGACATAAGGAATGCAATTGAGACGTTTTTCTTGAGGAATGGCTTCTGGCCCCAAGCCTTTCATTTTCCCCGAATGAAGCTCTCAAACGTCCATTTTGACCATGAATCGGCCGAAAATTGACTGATTTAGTCCCAGAGACGCCACAAGGGCCCTCCAAATCCAAAGAATGAGTCGGTTTCTTTGGCAACTGGTTCTCCTTCCACGCCAAAATTGATTGTTGAAGCCTTGATGGTACCTAAAAGTTGGTGCAGAGAAAGTACATGCAGTTAGTATCCAATAAGCAATGCAAAAAGGATGAGAATAGTAATTATATAACAATTTAATCAAGTCTCAGCTAGTGAAATTAGATCAATTCAATTAGAACCAAACAATAAACTAAACAAACTGAAACGTCAGTCATTGTAGAATTCATCAACTAGTTGAACATCCAACGCTCACAAAAATAGGAATTTGAGATCAATGCTGATGCTGAATTATATGGTAAAAAAAAAAAAAAAACTATCTGCAAGTCAGAGGCTTGTACCAAGATTAAGAAAACTGCGAATGGAGAAATATGTTAGTTGCGAAGATAATATACAATCGTGTAATATTACATTGAATTTTAATCAAGCAAGGGCAGTACATGAAAAAGAAACACAGACATGTGAAACTTACGGCTGAGAGAAGTCTACATGAAGCAAATGATAATGAAGTTGCAGCAAATGAAGAATCCTCAGGTTTGTTTCCTTTCTGTTCCTCCTTTGTTGGGCCCTTATCTTGGTTAACAGACCCAAAACTTGATGGCGCAACATCATCCTCCTCTTCCTCTTCCTCTTCTTCCTCACCTTCCTCTTCAGCCAAAGATTTCTCATCTTTGTTGGATGATGCAGCTATTTTCTCTTGGTCCAGCAGAGCATTTCCATCCTTTTCCTCCTCTTCCCCCTCTTCCCCCTCTTCCTTCTCCCTCATTTTCAACTCTTCTTCCATGTCCTCAATTTCCTCTTCCAGACAAATTTCAGCCTCTACCAACTCAAGCTCCTGCTCAAGCAGCTTTATCTTCATCTCACTAATCTTTTTCTTCTCTTCAACCCATTTATCTAGTTTTTCCAGTGTTGACACACATGCATTTTCAATTGCTTTTAGAATGCGCTCCAATAGGCTTTCCTTCTTCACCACCTCCTTTTTTCCGTAGAACTCATCAAAACCAAGTGGTAGGAACTTAACTTTACTAGGATCTATCTCTTCCCCCTCTTTTAATGGTGGCTGCCAAAATAAACGAACCCCATGTTCCTCATCCTCAATATAATTTATTAACAGCCCACTTTTTGTGTGTAGGATGAGTGGATTTTCAGTGCATATAAGTTTCGATGGATCTTTAGGATCAGGTTCTGGTTCTTTGTTAAGAACTACGAACTCAGGCTCCTCCTCTGGCCAAATGCAATTAAAAGGTAAAACAAGTGATCAAATAGTAGAAAATTTGAGGTTTAAATTATAAAAAGTAAAAAGAAAGAAAATAAAAAACAAGGAAACTGATTTAGTTTTCTGGTTGACAGTAGAAATCAAAGGGTCAAACAAAAGGGAACAAGCAAAAAGAAAAGCAAGTGTTAAAACTATCACAATTGTTCAAAAGAGAAGCTACTGCTCCATGCTTTCCTTCTTATCAGTTAATGATGTATGTGTTAACAGGACAAGTGGTTTATCTATGACCGACTTTGCAGTCCTGACAAAAGGATCTCAATTCATTGGAATAAGGGAATGCATCCTCCATGAAGTAGATAGAAGTTCAGTGAAGTGGATGCTTTATAGTCTATCTTCAAACTTTTTTTTACATTGACCAGATTAACAATAGTCAAAACAAAAGTAAGAAGAACTAGAATCTTACAATATCAGTCGATGATAGTTCATGGAAATGAAAATATTAAGAACATACTAAGTAATTTAGCACGTAAAAATTCTCTATCTTCTTTTGATCGACGCATATCAGCTTATCACGTATCT
Organism: Erythroxylum shatona; assembly: GCA_027568895.1. Taxonomy (NCBI): domain Eukaryota; kingdom Viridiplantae; phylum Streptophyta; class Magnoliopsida; order Malpighiales; family Erythroxylaceae; genus Erythroxylum; species Erythroxylum shatona. Next base: position 4,044,443 of record JAOSBK010000205.1, on the reverse strand, counting down.
CAAAGAAATTTGCAAGCTGCATTAAAGTACTAGAGCAAAGGGCATACAATATTTGCCTTCTCAAGACAAAGCTGTAAAAAGACCTGCCTTGTCAATTGAATATACTCTGGTATACGTGACACTGAAATCACTACCCACAGTGCATTCAGGAAATTGACTTTGGCCACTTAAAAGCCAAGTTAAATGATTGAAGCAGAGAACATGAAGATCATCATAAAAAAGAGTAGTTTGAAACAATTTATCTCATCATAGGAAACCAAGAATTCCTTTTCCTATTATAATCCAAATTCCTGCAACTTATTTTGTACTATCTTTATTTCTGTCATACAAGATATGATTTGGTCCAAGGAATAAAAGACACAGTAAAATACTTATAATCTGGTAAAAGGGAGATATAATGGCCTCGTTCAAAGTTCTTTTTGGGAATAGGAGAGAGTTGATGATAAGAGGAAAGAGGCAATACCGTTCTCCCACCAATATTCAAGCTCAGCAGGCATAGGTAACCTCAGAGGAGCCTTATAGAAGGAGTTCAACCACATTTCTCTTTCCTGATCCACCTCTTGCACATATCTTTTCCAATAATCAGGGACCTGCCAGACCAGCATTTTTGTCTCTCATACTCCTTAAATTCATAAAAGAATGAATGTACTTACTTCATAAAACTGGTTAATGAAGCCTGGAGCCATCCACACATCTTCTTCCTCATAGAAATATGGGTGTTGGGGATCACTGTATGGGCCCCTCTGTTCCCTGACCACTGTAGCAAGGCAATCATGATTATAATAGAAAGATGCCATAGGAGTCTCAAATATGATCACTTATCGGGTAATAATAGCAGATGTCACTTTTTTTCATCGGAATAATCAGTGAACAGACAACACACTCCATTTCACAACCAAGACCTAAGTGGCAAATACCCAGTTGGTTAATATTCCATTTTCTTCGTTGAGCCAGGTAAACTAGTTTGATATTGATTTGGTCAGTAGTCTAAACTTCAATTAAAAGTTTGTTGGGACTATGTAGGGTTTGAGGCTTGACCCTCCAACCTCCCACCATACCTTTGTGCATTTACCAATTCAACAAAGCATTATTTTGAATAAATCCTTTCACTTGTAGTACACTCACAATATTTTGTATTCACTGGCATTTTAGATAAAAGTTCAAGTTGACAACAGTTCAAATGCTGACCCTTGACCCATTGTTTTGTCTAGGTCAATACCTCAAGCCAAGTTACAACACAATACTTACTATATTAAAAGATTACAGTTGTATAATTAAATTTAACTCGTCTTTAATTCAAGTTATGTGACCTGGGTGTGTTCGAACATTTCAAGTTCTGGTTAAGTTTAAATTTGTGATGTGTAAGTTGAGCTATAACTTGGCCCATCAAATAGATACTGCTGCAAGTTTGCTGTATATTATGCCCATATAATAGTCAAATCTACAATATCTAACATCATATCTTTTCCGGTTAATAATTTTCAAGCATCAGAATGAAAATTATGAAGGTTCAGCTTTCAAATCCCTAAAGCAATGCAGGATTTCTAGCTCAACATTGGTCTTAAAACATCAAGAAAAAAGGAATAGAGCCATAGAGACATACTTCCATCCGGCTTGTTGACAAACATTCGAGCCTTAGCAGCAGCTACTTCTGCTATTCCTGCATGTGCCTGAAAGATCCAACTGTCAGAGATTTAAAATTTTCAATTCATGATGGAAAGAGAAGTCCACAGAATACCGCTGAAATGTTTTCATCACAATCAGTAGCCTCTTCCACAAACTCCCCAAAGTAGAATCTACCCTGTACCCACATCAGAATTAGTAGCTATACAAAAAGAACCATAAGATGGTCCTCATAAGGGCATCTTAGTAACAAGTACCTCTAAAATGCATCAAATAACAGTCATAGAGCATAAATTTCTCATTAATGTTAAAAGATACAAACAAGCAACCAGGCATTTAAACACTGACATTGCAAATAGATTGCCACAAAAATTGCATTACAAGATAAATTGCTCAATCGATTATATGGAATAGTTTTAATCATTTCAAGTTCAGATACTGGGTGACGGAGAAAGAAGTTGGCAGAATGGTGGGGAAAGGAATGGGTCTTTCGTTGAGTGAGACATAAAAGTAATTCGATCCTGAATGCAATTCTAAGTCTGTCTTATTAATAATTTGAATCTCATTTTCCACATCTTTTAACAAGACGACTCCTTCCGATAACAAAAGAAGCCCTCACATATTGTCTATATGTCATGGACTTACATATAGGGGAACTTCATTCACTTCATAAACACCACAGCCATGCATCCTGCCATGCTTCCATTGGCCAGCATAACGATATCGACCTTTCTCCCTATCAAGAAAACACCATGACAATTAGTTAAAAGTCTGAAACATACCCCCACCTAAAATATCAAAATGTAATAGACAGCACAAACCACAAAATCATGTCTTTTCTTTTAATAAAGCAAGAACTAGCAGAATATTCCTTTAGGCCAGATAATTTATTGAGTTGAAGAACATTGTCATCTATATAAAGATATATGTAGCTTGGTTTTCCTGTCCATGGTCAAGGCTGTCAAGAAAATGACAAATTGAGAAAATGGAGAGTGGTTTGGGACATGATTAGTCCTTCCAAGTATCAATTTTCTCAATTATGCAGACCATATGCAAGAGATTAACTGTTTATCCATGGCTCTCAACAGATTGATGTTGTGTTTCTCTGGCTGTATAAACCAGATTTATAAACTGCTGATCATCAGTTAGTGTACAGCCTAGGAACTACTTGCCAAACTAAAAAATACACTATGGATCAATTGCTTGTAGTGAGTTCAACTCAACTCTTCCCTTTCCTTTCGGCTTTTATATTCTAGGCCTGACTGCCAACCACAAAGAAAAGGTTAAAGCACTTTGAACATTCATCAAAATGAAGAACAACATCCAATTGAGTACCAACAAGATTGGGTAGCAGGAACCTAATCATGGACCTTATAAACAGATGAATTATGCACACTTGAAATGCATAACAATAGAGTTCAGATGTAAACTTGAGATGGAGGATGGATGGACATTGAAAAAAGAAAAGGGAAGAAAAACTTACGGTTTCCTACAGAAGTGTTTAATCCACTCATCATTCTCGTAAAAGGGTACTTCATACTGCCCTCCAACCAACTCCATGGTATCTTCAATATCCTTCTCTAACCACTCTCGATCTTCTTTAGACATGAAATCTCTTTTTATTATTTTTCCCTCAGCACGCATCTTTGCTTCAAGCCTGAAAAGTTGCTTGAAATATAAGGTATACAGTTATCATACATCAATTAACAGGCACATTTTAATGCTGGTTGTGAATTGTGATGTATTCATCCAAAAAAAGGAAATGAGCAAACATACTTGGAACCAGGCACAGGTTCTATATCTGGGATATCAACTTCAACAACTCCATGGCCCTCCATGTTGTTCTGAAGCCATTCACCTTCATATCTAAAGCAAATAACAAATAACACTTTCTTTCCCACTAAAGAAATTAAGAGACTGCATTCGAAAAGAAAGCAAAAGGAAACAAAAGAAAACCTGACAAGCCCTTGTTCAGCAACATAAACACCCTTCCCATGAGCCAAGTCATCCCAAACAGTGCCTTCATACCTAACCACATGCATAATGCATAATTAACACAATCAGGGGCAAAATGCGATCATAAGAAACATAAATTCAAACCCCATACGTGCTTCCATCAGGAAAAATGTAGCTAACCCAAGTGAGAAACTCCTCAATACGATCCAACTCCTCAATAACCGCCTTGGGATTCGATATATCATAATGATTATCAGGAATCGCCGGATAAGGCTTCCGGTAAGGGACATAGAAGGGCGCAATGGGCGGCTTCCGTCCGGCCTTAATCTCCTGTCTGACAACCTCCCAGTCTTCGGCGTCGGCCCAAACAGGGTCCCAGCCGGGCTTCTTCATCTCAAGAGGGGCGTCCATCCAAAGCTCTTTCAAGTCTTCCTCTTTCCAGTTCTCTCTATCCTTGGGGAAGTCATAGAGGTCCTCGTGAGCAACATAGTTTCGTTCCTCTTCCTCTTGCATCTCCTTCATGCCTCTGCTTTCCAGGATTTGCGTGAAGCGAGCTATGTTCCTCTCGGGAGTGTTGTCCCATTCCGGTGGCTCTTCTCCGGGCCGGACGTAGGGGAGGACGACGTCGCCTTCGGCGTTGGGAGGGGGAATGTAGTCGTAGTCGTCGTAGTCATAATCGGAATCGGAGTCGGAGTCCGAGGAAGAGACGTCTTGCTCTTGTTCTTCTTCTTCTTCTTGCTGCTCTTCTTCTTGTTGGTTTTGGGATTGGGATTGGGATTGGGATTGGGAGTCTTGGTCGTTGGCCATTTGTGTTCTGAGGGGATGAAGAGATAAGGAGTGAGGCGGAGGCTACAAAACACAAAATGAACCACTGCTGCTTGCTTCGGTAGCTCTGTGAGAAATGGGACAGAATACAAAAGATGAGGTTTAGTGAGGTTTTTGTCTGCTTTTGCTTTTGGACTCTGTCTTGAAATAAATCAAAGGGAAAAAAAATAAAAGTGAAAATACATTTATATTAATAACTAAATGATTTTTTTATTATTTTAAAAATTATTAATAAATTATAAATTATTTTAAAAGAAATCAAACAACCCTCAATATTTGATTTTTTTAAATATTTTTATAACTAGAGTTATTATTATTTTTAAGTATTTCTAAATTAAAATTTTAAAAATATACATGTTTTTGAAGTAAAAATTTACAAAAAAATTGTATAATAAATTATGAATTCTATATTTTTAATAAAATATATAACAAGTCATTAAAAACCATAATTTAATAGTGAAGTTATTTGTTTTATTATTTTTGCAT
>JAOSBK010000205.1:4016258-4026742 GCA_027568895.1 Erythroxylum shatona | reverse complement strand
TACTTGGTAAATTCAGTAACTTTCATTCTCTTCAGTCAAAAATTACACAATAAATATGCTCAGAAAGATCACAATGTGATCTACAACTTTCATGAACAATCTAAATTCAAATTCACTTGCTAACTAGGTCAAACAATTCACCAAAGCATCTGTCCACTGAAATTTCCCAATCTGAACAGTACATTTCAAATCAGCATATCTCTTAGCACAAATATCAAAAAAATCACTACCTTATATCACTGGAAAGATAAGATCTCATACTTCAATTTTCATGAAGAACTCAGAATCCAATTCCATCTCTAACAATGTCAAACTTGTCATGCAAATTTCAGCTGATTAGGGCAGTTAATAACCTAATCCAGGTTCAGTGTTTGAAAACTCATAACTCTCAAATCTGATCTCCAAAAAATCGCATGCTATATATAATTTCAAGATAATTGTTTCCTATACAACTCTTCAGAAGATCATGCAAGCCAATTCAATTCACAGAAATTACTAAAATTGCTTCTAATCAGAATGTGCCCACTCACAACGGGCTTTTTGGTGCCAAAAGAGTTCCTCCTCACAGAGAATCTGTTGTAACTCCCAGCTCAGCTCGTCTTCTAAGGCTAACAACGAATCCCGAGGGGCGACTGTCATGGCCCTCTGGATACCCGTCAGGCGAGCAATCAGCTTCTTCTTCCGAAAGAAAATGTGACCGAAGCTTGCTTATTCCAATGCGAAAGATGAGTAGAGAGCTGGGCTAAATGTCTACTCAGATGCCCCTCCTCTGGGGCCCAGTGTCGGGCAACCACGGCAGAAAACTCGGGGTGTGTGATCCAGGCATTCAGGAAATGAAAAGGCGAACTGCCTGTAGCCCGCTACAGGGGACGAAGGAAGGTGAGAAGCATCGGTCGATGATCAGACTCGAGGAAAGGGAGGTGGAGGTTTAATAACTCATCAGTTAAATTGTGTAATTTAATCCAGATAAAGATAATAAAGTGATCTAATAAATAATCTAAGTCAATGGGTAGAAGCCTAGGAGGAAATTGCATTCCGATAAGTGTGGATCGAACCTATATTGAGCCTACGATGGGGAAGCTCAATATGGAAGCTATATATAAAAGTTAAGGTGTCCTATAGTTGCTTATTTCATTCGTAAGCATAAGGATACTCTAACCCATTAAGAGAGTTTATGTTTTGAGAAAATTATATAAAGGCTTTATTGCATCCCGGTGAGTAGTTCCCATAAAGGCAGTTGTGGAATCGCGCTCGTTTTGACTTCGAAAAGTTCGTTTGAAGTTATGGAATCGAAATAAGGTATTTTCCACATTTCTTTATTTATTGCCCATTCACGTTTGATCCAGTATATGTAATTAAGGTCACGTTACACATTACACGTGATATCAGAGTGATAACGTGATCGAGTGGTTAAAAACGATGATTTTTTGATTTTTTTTCTCCATAAGGTTTTCATAGACTTAACTTCCGTTTTCGATTTTTCTTGCTTATTATTGCATGAAATTGGTATAAATGTGTTTAGTCTTGAGAAACAAGGTGAAAACGAGCTTAGGAGCACAAAAATCTAATCCAAAACTTGCCGAAATTGCCATTTTCCTGTGATGGTGCGTCTCTTGATCGAGACTGGTGAACAGTAGCGGGGATGGGCAACTCGTCTAGCGCGTGTGTTACACGATTTAGATGCTGACCTAAAGTGTGTCTGGCACGTGTACCAGTGTCAGTGGGGTGTCTACGTGTCATAATGCTTGTGCGATAAGTGCCCTTCGTTAGCACGCGCGTGCTGACATCATGGTGATATCAGCAGCTGACATGCGTCTGTTAACGTCAGCATTATAGTGGTTGACATCAACTGTATGGAAAATAAAAAATTTAAATTTCTTAGATTTTCTGTAAGAATGTCTCGGGGTGTTTTAGGTCAATTTTCAAGTCCGAGAAACTTATAAAGTGAGTTTTTCCATTTTTCTGGATTTATTACATGAGTAATAAATTAAAGTTTAACTCCATAAAAAGGAATTAAGGTGCTTTGAAGCCGATTTCGAGTAAATTTTCATGTTTCGTACATCACATGAGGGAGATACTTTAAGTTTTGGTGTCTCGGGTCTCATGTTCAATGTTTAAGATCATATAATAGTCACTCGAAAAAGGAATTAAGACATTTTAAAGCCATTTTTAGTGAATTTTTGTGCAACGAACTTGCCATAAGAGAGATACATGAGGTTATTATGTCTCAAGTGGTTGGTTCAGTGTTTGGTGACTCAGGATAGGCACTCTAATGAGATTTTTTTACTATGAAAGTCTCAAATCAGGTTTTCAGAGAATATCTTCAACATAAGTGTGTGACAATGAGCCTGTGCATTTAGGTTTTGCATTTATTGATGTTACAATGTCATATACCATATGCCCATAAAGAATGTGAGGATAATATAAAGATGTATTCTTTGTATTTTTTGACCTTTTAGGTGCTAATGAGATTGTAGTTACCACAGTGACCTTTCGAGTTATTATTTTGAATTGTTCTGCTTGCATATTTGGGGATGTCTCTAGTTTCATGTTTGGTTATTCTACACGTATGTGTTGGCCTTACATGGGATTTTGAGATGTGCATAAAGGCATTAAATAGAGGAAAGTTGTTGCTTGAATGATTTATTCACCCACAGGTGTAGTGTCATAAGAGTTGATGGTTTGTACTCTGATCGCTCTTATATGGAGGCCTAGTTGCATATATTATGTATTTGGCTCATAGGTGTTTCATAATATGTGTAACTGGATTCTCGGTACATATACTATTTAATGGCTTTAAGTATCGTTGTTATCTTACATTTGTGTTGATATTTGCATTGTTATTCTATAGTCAGCTTTTATGTCAACAATATTAGTGTCACCATTGAAACCCTGATCAGTTTCAATACAAAAAAGTGGACAGAGGATGTATTAAATGTTATGGAGATGACTGAAATTGATATGGTCATACGTACAGATAGGATATCTCCACCTACATCCAAGAGCTCAATAGCTCATAAAGCAACTTATGCAGCCTGAGATCAGTCTAATAGATAGAGATGTCAATGGGTCGGGTCGGGCTCGTACTGCTTCTGGCTAGGCCCTGCCCACGATGGGCCATCCTGGCCCATCATATTTTTTTTATAAGTAAAACGTCAAAAACAACGTCATTTTTGAAGTAATGGTTGGGCCATAGGCCAGGCCGAGCCCTTTTTGACATCCCTACTAACAGATCATGTTTGATGTCCATACCTGACCATCTACTTAATAGACTTTTGGACACAAATATAGCAAAGGACCTTCTTAATAATGTCTCCCAAAAGTACACGGTCTTACCTAATGTTAAGATAAGTGCCTTGATAAAAGAATTATTCTTCATGAGGTATACGGGAGAAGGGGGAGTGATGGAGTACATATCAAAAATGAATCATCTTCACAATAGACTGAAGATGCTAAATATTTATCTTCCTAATGTCTTCATAATTCAACAAGCTCTGAACATACTCCTTCCAGAGTTTAGTAATTTGGTGATGACATATTATTCGTTGGATAAGGAATGAGACTTCAATGCTTTGATTGCCCATTGTGTTGCTGAGGAGGAGAAACTCAAGCTTGCTACTCCTACAGTCCTCGAGGCAACTAAAGGGAAGGCAAAGGTGAAGCCTGCTAAGATCAATCAAAGGTAGAAAGTCAAATCTCCACATGCTAATGCTGGTCAATCCATTGTTGGTAAAGGTCTTACGAATATAATGAAGGTAGTAGTATAAGGCTTGGAAGGAAAGACTGAGACCATCAGGTAACTCCATGGCCTATCAATTTATGAATCTAATTTTGCGATAGTTGCATTAAGTTGTTGATCACTAGATAGTGAAGCATTTGATCAAGATGCTTCTACAATGCAGGGGTTCATATCCAGGATAGAGCCAAATAAAGGGAAAGATAAATTGATGATTGACAACAATGAAGAAGTAGATGTAATATCTATAGGGGATGTATTTACTGAACCTTGCTGCAAGGTTCATTTTGGTTTTACATGAAAAATTTTATATTTGATCTTTTCATCAATTTTAGACAAAGAAAGTTAACATTTTGTATTTAATGCTTTTGTTGTACAGTTGTTGTTTAATGCAAAACATAATGATATAACTTTCTTGTCATATGGTTTATATAGAATGTGTCTTGCCTTGAATTAGATATATGCCTTTTCGTATCTTGCCAAACAAGTCAAGAAAGATAACCCTAATAAAGGATGAGTCATACATGATGTGACATAAAGTTTAAGCCACATTTCCAAAGTTAGGGTTAAGAGATAGATTAAGGAAAGCATTCTCTCAATTCTAGATTATGATGATCTAGAAATTTGTATTAACTGTTGCAGGGGTAAGTTGACTAAAATGAGAAAAAGAGGTCAACTCATGTTTTTTACTTTTAAGATCTGATATATACGGATATTAGAAGACCTTATACAGTTGCATTGTGCAATCCCAAATGTATTCTGACATTTTTTGATGATTATTTCCATTACAATTTATGTGTTCTTACTTAAAGATTAAAGGTTGAGAATCGATTGGAAAATTTTATCAAGATAGTCAGATCTGATTATAGAGGAGAATATCATGGAGAATATCATGACAAACATGGTGTTTTAACACTTGAAAAGGTCCGCTTGCCAGATATATGGAATTAGTTGGAATAGTGACTCAGTTCACCATGTTTAGTAGTCCTAAGCAAAATGTTATGTTACCGAAAGACGTAACCTCACCCTAAAGGACATGAAAGAGTTAATGCAAAACATGATTAATCTACCTGATTATCTAGAAGTGTGAAAACCCAGTCTTGCACACATTCATGTATGGGTTGCCCTACTAAGGTAGTATAATCTTTATAAAGACAAATTGCATGGTCGTTCTGCTTATTATTATTTTGTAGATTATCTCGACCACTTTGAAGACTGCATATTCTATTGTAAAAAAGGAGGGACCAGAATAATAGAATCATAAATAACTAAGTTTCTGGAATACGATGTTTGTAATAATGGTGGGCCCTTTGACCTTTTAGATGATAGTAGGAAGGGTACTACAGTTATTATATACTCACTACTCATATAGTCAAATCTGGTGGATCTAGGTCTTAATGTCATGCCTGTATAAGGATAGGAACAGGAATAGGAATAGGAATAGGAACTCATACATACCTATACACATAGAGGAATCTTGGGGTACAAGATCTAATGCGGTTGTGGAGATCTACTAAAGTGAGATAACCTGCTATCTCATCCGATTTCATAGTCCATTTGGTGAATAGGACTATGATATTAGACATGTTGCGGATCCAGTTACTTATATAGAAATTGTTTTTGGACATAATGTAGATTTGTAGTGGGATGCAATGAAAGATGAGATGTAATCTATAAAGCATAATAAGGTTTAGGATTTAGTTGAATAACTTAACCATTTTGCATGAGGTTAAGTAACTTTTGGCCAAGTATTTCAATATAAAGGACCTTGATAAAGCATCTTTGTCTTAGGTATGCTGATTCACTAAGACAAATCTTAACACTCATTAGGCCTCTCACAAAGTGCATACATTAAGCAAGTGTTATGAAGGTTTAATATGACTGACAATAAATATGTTATAACACCAATCTCTCATAGTGAGAGATGATCTTTGACATAGTGTCAAAAGAATAATGTAAAAAGAGAGACTATAAGGAATGTTCCATGTTCTAGTGTGATTAGTAACCTGATGTATGCTCAGGTAAGTACTAGGTGGGACATTGCATTTACTATTAGACTGTTTGATCAATATCTAGCTAGCCTAGGTGTAGACTATTAAAATGTAGTCAAGTAAGTGTTGAGATACTTAAAGGGAACCAATGATATATGTCGACATACAAAAAAGTCAACAGTCTAAATCTTGTAGGGAACCCAAATTCAAATTTTAGCTATGTTTTCGGATAATCGAAAGTCCACTTAAGGTTACATTTTTATGTTTGCAGATGGTACAATGTCGTGGAAGAGTATCAAGTAAACACGTGTGACGTCCTCGACCATACATGCAGATTGCATACTATAGGGCTACTTCATAGGCAATTTGGCTCAAAAACTTGATTTTTGAGTTATTTGTAATTGATTAAGTAGCTAGACCCATTTGGTTATATTGTGATAACCTTGCTACTATTATTTGAAGGTCAAATATTTGACCGAAAGAAGTTGATACGAAAAGGTGACATTAAGTTTTGGAGCATTTGAGGACTGAGAAAATGTAAGTTGATCTTTTAACTAAAGGACTTCGTCCACTTGTGTTTGAGAGACAAGTATACAGTATTAGTGTTGTGAAGCTCTTAGACACTCTTAGTTAAGGGATCTTTATGTTTTCTCCATTTACATTTGTCCATTTACAGATTTGATGTATTATAATAGTATGGTGGTTTGTAAAAAAAATGATCATTATTTATCCTCAGTAATATGTGTTATCGTATATTGTCATAATACGTTTGAAAGTCTTAAGATCTATGTCAATCTTAAGCATTTTAAAGCTCATTGAGCATATATATAGATTGAACTTGGGCCTATGTCATTAAAACATAAACAATTTAGTACATATATCCATAAATTTTGACATGACATTGGGGGATATAAGGATTTAATCCCATAAAGGTTCTCTAATGCAGTTTGACATTTAATTAGACAGCATAAAAGTTTTCTCTGATGCAATTTAGCATTTGGTTAGAGGAACAAGTTTTCTCTAATGTTGTTTAGCATTCGATAAGAGAAAACATAATTTCTCTAATGCTATTTAGCATATGTAGTTTAACATAAAGTTTGGAGAAATCGAATTCTACAAATGAAGATGATATAGTTTAGATTATACAGGTATCATCTTAGTTTACCAAACTCCATTTTTCCATTCATGTTAGTAAGGTATTAGATATGCATGATTGTATTAGATTTGTGTCACACATGATACATGCATTTGATACTTTTCGGTATCGAAAGCTTTGTAGGACGGAATGATGAACTTTCGTTATCTTTAGATCAAATGTTTTATTTTTAAACCTAGTCGAATAATACAGTAACATGACTTAACCAAGTTTTAAAATTATTTTAAGCTTGAATCAATACTGCAATTAATTATTGTACAGGGGGAATGTTGGACATTTTTTACTTTTCCCACAAAGTTGGATAACATTTAATTGCATTTTTTAGTTTTTCAATAACTCATCGATTAAGTTACGTAATTCGATCCACATAGAGATAATAACGTGGCTCAATAAATGATCTAAGTCAATGGTTGAAGTCTAGGAGGAAAATTGATGTCAATCAGTGTGAACTGAATTCATATCGGACCTATAATGGGGAAACTCGATATGGAAGTTATATATAAAGATTAAGGTCTCCTGTAGTTTCTCATGTCATTCATAAGCATAAGAATTCTCTGACCTGTTAAGAGAGCTTACGTTTTGAGAAAATTGTATAAAGGCTTTATTACGTCCAATGAGTAGTTCCTGTGAAGGCAGCGACAGATTCACGCTCGTTTCAGTTTCGAAAAACTCGTTTGAAATTATGGAACTGAAATTAGATTTTTTCGTATTTCTTCATTTATTATTCTTTTAAGTTCAATTCGAAATACGTAACTAAGGTCCCCTTACATACTATATTTTACACAAAATAATATGAATTTTTCTTAGAGATAAGAAGTAAGCACATTGGAATACCTTGTGGAGAGCTCATGGATTCACCTATCTCGTAGGGCAACTTAAAATATCTTTGATAAACTCATTTCTCAACTAAAAGGGGACCTCTATTTATTTATTTTTAATCTGTAACATTTGTTAGACTCACTTTTATTTAAACTACTCCATAAAAATTAATTTATATCTCTTCTAAGTCCTACAAAGTGCAAACCGGGACGGGATCACATGTAACGAATAATAGCAATGAAAATAGATAAAATTTATCTTAAATTTGATATTATTGACATAAATTCGAGCCATATTTTAATTTATAAATTTAAATTTGTGTTACTAATTTTAAAAATTATAATTTATAAATAAAAAGAAAAAGAAAAATTCATGTTTAGATAAATTTTTGATCGAATTGGGATAAGATACTTCAAATCTCAACAAAACTTGGAAGTAATAACCAGAACATGGCCTACGAGCACCCGACCGTATGTCATGACATGAGAAGCAGCTCAGAACCAACCATACAATGCGTATTGTTTGACTCGACTACCTACATCTACCACTTGACATCTTCAAGTCTCTTGCCAACCTCATCAACTTGTGTGCAGTACTCTGACGAAGGTCACATATGGCTGCCTAGTCCAATCCACAATGCCCTTTATAAATATTCTCACGCATTCTCCATTTTCTCATCACAAACGCACATTTCCTTCTTCTCTTGGTAGAGATACTACATTTTTCCTTCAATCAATGGCTTCTACACCTAAACTAATCTTTCTCTCCTTCCTTGTTTGCATCAGTCTCTGCAACGCAGCTGCGTCTTCAAAGCCGAAAGCACTAATCCTCTCAGTTTCTAAAGATTCTGCCACTCTCCAATACGTGACCAAACTCAGTATAGGAACACCACTTGTAGAGAAAAGCCTTGTAGTTGATGTTGGGGGGGAGCATTTTTGGATGAAATGCAACGAGGGTTACGATTCTTCCACCTTCAGGCCGAGCCCTTGTGGCTCAGCCGCGTGCTCAGTGGCCAACGTTCGCGGTTGTATCACTGGATGCAACCCAAACCTCGATAACTCGCCAAGGTGCCACAACAACACTTGTTACGTTGTGTCTGTGGAAACAGTCCACGGGAAGACTGAAGTGGGAGAGATTTCCAGGGACACAATTGCTCTCCGATCCACCGACGGGAAAAAGACAGGACCCCAAGTCACGATTCCTAATTTCATATTTGCTTGTGCAAATGCATGGGACATAAGCAATCTCGCTAGTGGCACAAAGGGTATGCTTGGACTTGGAAGACTTGCTATTGGCATGCCAATGCAGCTTTCTTCATCTTTGGGTGGTAGCTTTAGACGTAAATTCGCCATTTGCCTACCCACATCTTCCGAATCCGACGGTGTCATCTTCTTTGGAGACACTCCCTACTTGTTTTACACAAATTACAATGCATCCGATTTCGTTGACTTGTCACCTCGATTTACACACACAAGACTCTACCCCAATACCATTTTAGGTTCAGATATTCAGATCAGAGGACCACCATCGCCTGACCACTTCGTCAAGGTCACTTCAATCCTTGTGAACGAAAAACCCATTACCATAGACACCAAATTGCTTGAATTCCACAGAAATGGTAAAGGAGGAACTAAAATATCCACCGTCGTCCCTTACACCACACTCGAGCGATCAATCTTCCAGGCTCTTGTTAAGGCGTTTGATGAGGGGATTGCTGTCCACAACGCCACCAAGGTCGCACCTGTAGCCCCTTTCACTGAGTGCTATGCGACAAGTTCCGTTCCCATGATGTCGGGTCTTGGGCTGGTTGTCCCCGACATTACATTCGTGTTCGAGAACAAGAATGTGCAGTGGAAATTGTATGGGGCTAATTCCGTTGTGGAGATAAGACATGGTTTGTCATGCTTGGCATTCCTCGACGGCGGTGAAGCTCCGATACCAACTACTCCTATCGTTATAGGGGCATATCAATTGCAGGATCATCTACTTGAATTTGATTTGGCTTCTTCTAGGATGTCCTTCACTCACACACTTCAGTTGCCTGATAGCCAGTGTTCCAACTTCAAGCTCTGATACTTCTCTTGTCTCTTCTTTTCTGGCTAGTTTGAAGTTTGTGTGATTAAGTAGGCAAAACTTGTTTTTCAGTTCTACAACTTCTTGTATTGTATTAAAAGCATTGCTTCTTATCCGTCCATGATTATCATTAAATAACTGGAACGCTCTCTTTCTCTGTCTATCAAGTAGTAAATGGTTTATTAGCTTGGAAGTTGAGTACAAAGGTCTCAGGTTCGAGTCTTGACAGTGATAGTGTGGGAGTTTATCCAATGTGGTGGCTCCTTGTATGCACCGAAAAAAATGACCGCCTTGTTAATAATTTAAGTGAGATTAAACCGTGATTTACCACCCTCATAACTCTGTCGAGTCGAGATGTGGGGGTATCTAGGGTGGTCGATTCCACCTCTTGAGTGCAAAAGTAGTAAATGGTTTCAGCTTTAAAAGAAATAAAAAAGAAAGCTTCCGCCTCATGTTTCCCATAAAGTTGCGGGACCATGACAGGTTATTATTGCATGGATAGATCATGGAACATGACAGGAAATAGAACAGGTGATCTGTTTCGACCATGACAATTACATTTGTAAAGCACTAAATATACTTTACAAACAAAAAAAGGAACAAATACTTAGAAAATAAAAAGAATAATCTTAAAAGAATTTATTAATTTATTATAATCTCCTCGAGTCCTAACCATGATTTAACCACCATTTTTTATTTTTAAAATTTT
>JAOSBK010000205.1:3994582-4013217 GCA_027568895.1 Erythroxylum shatona | reverse complement strand
AATCTACAAATTCATATTTTTAAAATATTTTTAATGTTTATATAAAATATAGATAATTAATTAAAATAAAATAATTTTATAAATTGTTGTGAAACAATCTCTCACAATAGTATATGCAAAATATTAGTCATAATTCATAACAAAATTATATTAGATAAATAATTATAAACATTTTATAATTTTTATAACATTTATTAATACAACACTAATAATATTGAATTAACATAAAAAAATTTATATTTTTACATAATTTCAAATTTGATCCTTAAAATTTTATACTTAATTTTAAATTTAATCTCGATTTACCAATTAATATTTGATAATTAAACTCTTTAATTTTCAAACTTAAGCCATTAGACCAAATGAGCTAACTCAATTTGTAAATTCAATTAAGTATCCGGTACATGCTGTGTGCTATTTCACTTACAAAATGTTACGATTAGTTAATAAATGAATTAATTTTTAATAACAAGAGTTATTAAAATAAATTGAACAAAAGAGTTAAAAATTGAACAAAAAAAATTACCCCTTTAAATTACAATTAATAGCCTCTTTATTAATTAAGAGCAGGTTACATGTACTCGATTGCCCCAAATGTCACTTTTAGACAGATTTTTAAGGAGTTGTTGAAAATTACAATAACCACCAAATCCTTCATCGGTTTAGAGAACACCCCTGCAATCAAACACAGACCTAACAATTTTTAAGAAACAAATTTGAATTCCCAACAACAGGCCACCGTTCAACTTCATTTATCACTAAGAATCAGAAGTAAAAGTACAATTTAGATGAAATAAATGATATATTTTGTATTATGTTACTGAATTTGTCAAACACAGGCGTACGAAAAAATGCTAAAGACTGACAATAGTAATACGTATAGAAAATCAACCAGGGATTCTAAAAACGTATTATTATTTCTTATATGTATTTCTCCACTAAAACAAAACCTTTGGCAGCGAAGGAAATGAAAACGCAATGACAGTTTATGAAAGTGATCATGAGTCTAAGCTAATTCGTCGAATTTTACATACAAGAGTAGCGGTGGGCATGTCGAGTTGGTTGCCTGCATCTGATTTGAGCAGATCCTTGAGCTGGTCTCTTGGGGTTGAGAGGCAAGTGTAGAATGTTGCAAGAGCTGCAGGAATATCCACAGAGAGAGCATGGAGTACATTCGTCAAGTATTCGATATCGACAGATAGCTGCTGCGCTCCACGATCTGTTATATACTGGATGCCCCTCAACTGTTCCATGTAAAGAGCAGTCGCACCTTCAGCTACCTGTAGAGTAATACAAATGGTTAAACTTTTTATAAAATATAGCCTAAAAGAAAATAACACTCGCTCAAAATGAGCTTCGTACAAGTTGTTATGTTATGCAGTAAGATAAGGGATTGCAAAGAAGAAGAAAAGAAACTCAATTTCTCAGTGACACAATGTGGGTTTGCTTACTTTGAACATCCATTCAGTTGCAAAAAATTGTGCTTCTTCGTTGTTGGCGTCACTGTTGGATATCCCCTCAGCAAGAGGTTCCAACTGCTGAGGCAAAGTAAGGAGATATTCACCAATACTGGTCACATAAGACTGTGGGTAAGCACTGAAGGTTGGAAGGGGAAATGCACTTGGTTCCTCTATTGAAGACCAGATCGGCAAACGAGCGACTTCGCTGAGGCGTTGCCGCACTTTTGAAATGAGAACATCATAGACAAGTTCATTCACTGTATCAGCAAATGCTGCAACCCTCTGTGATGAGTGTTGAAGTGCATGAAACCGAGGATCTTTTGACTGCAAAATACATACAAAGAAAAATTGTAATCTAAGTAAGCATTAATAAGCCGAAGAATTTTCCAAGTTCTTTACCAACATACAGATATAACAGATTTCAGAGGGCAAAAAAGCAACAACCCCAGAAATAAGACGAATGCAAAGAAATTACGTTCTGAGTACCTGATCTAGAAGATTAAACAATTTACGAGCCTTCTCAGGAACATCAACAAGCCTTATAGCTGCAACATCCAAGGAAGCCCTACCACCTATGGATGGCTCCACACTTTGTTCGTTATTAGCAGCATGAGATTGGTTCTGATCCAAACTTGACCCAAATACTGAAACAGACAAACTGGTGCTTAGTCTAGCTAGAGTTGCTCTCAAGGAGGCTTCAAAAACAGAGGACCGGCTCGTTAAGCAATCTGCAACTGTAAGTATTTGCAAAGCTCCTTGGACAATTGACCATTCCTCTTCATTTGAGACTAAGTCAGCTTTGCGTACATTTTGACTGATTTCCTTTTTCTCCATACCTATTTCCTTTTTTGAGTCACCAATATTATCCACTCCACAGATAAGTCTTAGCGATTTAAGAGTTTCTTGAAGGGACGAAATATACTGCAACATTATATCATCAACTGCCAGAATTAACTCATCGGCCTCAGAACCGCCTGTCAGGCTAATGCACCTCTCCACAGCTGCTTCAAGAAGTACAATGACCTGGGGAATAGATTCTTCCATTCTTCTAACAGTTTCACTTAGTTCAATGCCCTGGGCTCCTACACCTCGAGTAACAGCTCCCCTTAAATCAACCCCTGCAATCTCAGAAGAGAGAATTGCCCGTTCCATCTGTCCATACCTAATCAACATCCAACAATGACTTGAGTAACATAAAAAGGCATGTTGTTTCTCTAATCAAAATCAATCTAACTTGTTCAGTGTTTTTCACCTCTGTTTAAATGATTCATAAGGAAGGTAGACAGCTTTCAGAGTATCCATTAAAACACGAAGATCAGATTCTGAAAACAAGTGCTGGATATTCCGTGCAAAGATCCCTGTCATATTATGCAATTCAATCAAGGCCTCAAGATGCTTAGTCTGGATCTTTATACCCTTCGCAACGTTTCCAGACAAAATATCCAATATGCCTGAAATGACAAGGAAAATATCACCACACAACAATCAAAATGACGGGAATAGAAATTTTGTGAAAGAGTTGTTCATTTAATATGAACATTCCCAGCACCACCAAATGACTTTAGAAACTACCATGAAATTGGACCCAAGAATTATGGAACTAGGAATGTTACTACAAGTCTATGGCCTCCATATCTGTAATAAGACAAAATTGAGTTATTCAAAATTGTGAATCTTTCTTTCTACTTAAGAATTAGGATTCTAAAAAGAAAAATAACAAATTAAGTTCTTTCAAATTAAAAATAAAAAAGCTAGTTATGGAATTAATGTACCATTAGCTTAAGCCCAAATCCTCAAAAAATGCTATAAAAGAAGGGGACTTCAATAACTGGTAAACGCTTTTACATTCACAAACCCATCACATGTATACAAAATGAAACTTTGACCTCAAGTTGAAAATCCCCACAGATACCAAAGAAAAAACTGAAATGACTTAAACCAACCAGAGAATGAAAATATGCACTTCCAAATAATAGAGAAAAAGATGTGTATAAAGTGAAAAATCTTAGGCTCAGCACGAAAAAAGAAACCCAAAAAATAAATACTGCAGTCGCAGAGGCGCAGATGAAGAAAACAGGGGTTTTGAAAACTTTCAGCTACCTTTTAGCACATAAGGTGTAGGGCCTAAAAAGGTTCTTGATTCATCTTGCTTATATTTATTTTGTTTCTTTTTTTGGTACAACAGAAACCATGTCTCATCTTGCTCTACTCAGCCTATTTGTCATACCTCCTTCAGATTCTTAGTAGCTAATGATTTGCAAGTGAATATTAACATCTTTGAAGACAAAATGAATAATGGTAAAAAAAAGGAATAATTTCTACAACAAAAGAAGTTTGTTTTCGTAAGGTATAACTACAAATTCCTATTTATTTTACTGATTCAACCCACCAAAAAATGGAAAATCAAACCCAGTTCTCAATTCAATAAAAGCCAAAAAGGCGAACAGAATAGATTCTCAAATAAAGAGATATATATGTAAAAATAAATGTCTGATTATGCCTTTCGAGTAACCTGTTATGGTAGGAAAACCTTACATCTTGAAATTAATTCATCAAGTTGATGATAAAATGCATGGTTACACAACAATCCCTTAGCGGAAGAGCTAAACAAGGGGATAATGGGTAGGACTTCTTTCAACATATAATACAGCTGAATAGAAGACAAATCATAATGATCTAAGAAGTCAAACCACACATTAATGATCATAAAGGAACTGACAAGAACAGGAAATCGTACCTTTTCCAAGTGATTTTGTTTCAGGAACAACCTCTCCAGTGGCAAGATTGATGCGGGAAACAAAACTTGCCCCTAAAGCTGTCATTGTCTCGATTAGGAGCTTTGGCACAAGAGCCTTATAATCATCAGGAAAAGCAACCACGCACCTGTCAAGAACAGTTTAAGCGTGACCACGGTGAAAATCGTTCTCACATAAAAGGGCACTGGCAGATGATAGACAACAAAAACTACTTTCTAAAAACAAATTCGAGAAGCTATTTAGAATATCAAATACGTTAGTTAAAATTTAGAAAACAAGTTCACAATAGGAAGTTGAATCCATAGTATTTGATCTTTCAATACGTTGCATGCTCATAACAACAGAAGGAATGAAATGAAGAAGAAAAGTCCAAATCATATTAGTACTTGCAAGTTGCAACAACAACAAAAAGAATCTCTTACAACCATGCTCTAGGATGATAGAACAATAAACAGTCCCCAAGTTCACTGGTTCTGAATACTGACGGCACATTACATGAAAAGTGATGCACCAGTTCAAACACTAGGCTAAGAAATATATTGCCACTGTTCTTCATAGTTTTTCTTTTTCAGGAAACAAACTCTGGAAATTTGAAATTCCAAAGCGTGTAGAATATGAACAATACCACTTCCATTCTTGTTCAAGATAAAGCAGCAATTCATCATAGAAACTCGGCAGCCAACTTGAGAATGGAATTGCAGGGGAATCATTATTGCCTGAAAGCCTTTCCACTTCATTCCTCTCACTTGGAAATTTATTAGCTCGCTGTCTAGAGTCAAAATCTTCCCAGAGCTTCTTTATGGGTTTCAGATGAACTTTTGTATAATGTGACTCTAGAGACTTGAATCTTCCAATCCGAATGAGAATTCCCCGCAAATCTTGAGCAACATCAACCTGCATCATAATAAATCACGGAAATTGAAAACAACCAAGTCATATATTCAGACATGTAGTTGAGAGAAACACAAACTGATAACAACCAACAGCACTGTAATAGTTAACGACCTTGCGACTGGACAATGCGTCCGTTAAACGAGGTTGCACCATTGAATCCAGCCTATCCTCTAAGACCTCAAGTTGCTTTCGTACATTAGCAAATTCAGCAACCTGAACAAAAGACAAAGAGAGATCATGAAATTCCTCCGTTACATAGGAAACAGAGAACAAGTTGTAGCAAACAGGAGGAGAACTAATCACCTCACCGACTGCAGACAAGCAATGCCTCATATTGGCCAAAGTTTCAGCAGCTCGAGGAAGATCACCACTGGCAAACACATCCTCCACAGTTGAACTTAATTGTGTTAACCCAGCCGCATCCTGTTAATTGTCCAATTACACAACAATCAATACCAAATTAAACACTCCAAACTTCAGATAATTCAGATTTTAAAACAAACAAGCAATGCACCTGTAAAGTCTCATACGCAGCTTCCATTCTCTGCTTTACAGTATCAACTTTAGCAAGCGCAGCTATAGACTCAGCTGCTGATCCCTCTGCCTACATTAAGAAAATTAAAGAAATACCAGTTTAATCGAACAAATCCGACTTTATTCCTAAGATCGAATCAGAAGCGAACCTTCTTGAGCTTCTGCAGAATTGCGGAGACGGAAGTGCGTAGGGATACAGCGTCATCGCGGAGGCGGACGACGTCGCGAGTGGCACGAGGGACGCGGAGAAGTGCTCCGGAGCTCTGCTCTTCCAGAGACGCGGAAATCTCCTCGGAGATCATCTGGAGCTTCATTTCCAGATCTACCAAGTGATTGTCCAAGGATTCCTCAGGATGCCGAGTCTGGCAGGCGCCGTTGATCCATTTCTTCGGGTCGAATTTCTCCTCGGAGAAAGGACCCAGATCTAACATCTTCTTCCACTCTCACTTGCACCTTCCTAGAGACGCTCTGCTTCGGTTATGGCTCGTACTAGCTTGCAGCAGGGTTAAATTTTTAAATTTCGTATAGTTTATGTACTAAATAGAAATAAAAAGAAACTTTACGAGAGTACCAAATTTTGATATAATTACCAGCAGTTCCCCATATCTTAATGCATGATCATGGGCCGGACTAGGAAATTTAATAAAATATTTAACTCAGGCCCACAAAAAATCATTTCTCAACCCGAACCCTAAAATCAGGTTTTAGGGTTTTAAAGTCGTCATTTAGCTCTTTCTTTCACATCCACTCACTAGCTTCTTCACATACAGCCGTGCGTTGAAGCTTTAGATCCTTCCTTTCCAAGATGAGGTATAGATTGATTCAATTTGCTTCATTTTATTGTTCGTTGATTAGTTTTTCACATGTCTTGTATGATTGAAATTGTGGGGAATTTTCTTTAATTTTTTATGAATTTTGCAGTAAGCTTCAGAGCGATGCGTTGAGAGAGGCGATCTCCGTTATTATGAACAACTCCAAGGAGAAGAAGCGCAATTTTACTGAGACTATTGAACTCCAGATTGGGCTCAAGAACTACGACCCTCAAAAGGACAAGCGTTTCAGTGGGTCCGTGAAGTTGCCTCACATCCCTCGCCCTAAGATGAAGGTCTGCATGCTCGGTGATGCTCAGCATGTGGAAGAGGTATACATCAGCCGCTCTTTTACCTTAAAAAATTCTGCTTACACATATATGCTTATATTCATTTGCAGCTTGATGGGCTTGATATAGAATGAATTATGATTGTGTAGATTTTCTAGACTTAATATTTGAGAAAGCTGAAATGATAGTTTCTTCTATTCCATGTTGTTTATGATTTTATTATCACGTTTGACATAATGTTTTATACTTTCTTTTGCGTGGTTTAATTTTCCGGTAACTTTTGTGTGGAAGTTTGAAATGGTGTTGCCATTGTATTAACTGCGCTTCTTTGATGGTGTTCATATTCCCATGTTCATCTGATTGATCTCTTTTTTCTTTTGGCAGGCAGAGAGCATAGGCTTGCAGTGGATGGATGTGGAAGCCTTAAAAAAGCTTAACAAGAACAAAAAACTGGTTAAGAAGCTTGCTAAGCAGTATCACGCTTTCTTGGCTTCAGAGTCAGTCATCAAGCAGATTCCTCGTCTTTTGGGCCCTGGTCTTAACAAGGCAGGCAAGTTTATTTTGTTCTGATAACGTTTGCTTTTAAATTCAACATTAGCTGTCACCAATTGTGTAATTTCTTATCATTTTTCCTAAATATTATGTATATAGGTAAGTTTCCTACTCTTGTGACCCATCAAGAGTCCCTCGAGGGTAAAGTCAATGAGACCAAGGCAACCGTGAAATTCCAACTGAAGAAAGTACTTTGCATGGGAGTTGCTGTTGGAAATTGTGCTATGGAAGAGAAGCAGATCTTCCAAAATGTGCAAATGAGTGTCAATTTCCTTGTCTCATTGTTGAAGAAGAATTGGCAAAATGTGAGTTATAATCAGATTTAGGTTTTTGTTCTCTGGCTAAATGAATTGCTCTTGATTTTCTGCGGTTTGTTATTTTCTTTGATTATGCTGTTTTACAGTGATCCTTTCGCCTTCGGTCATCTATCTAGGTTAGGTTTGTTAGTTCCTGTATTGTGCATACATATGTTTGACATAGGCATTTGTCCTGTTAACTGGTGTACTTCTGGATACCTTGTAATTTCTGGATTTGTCTGTATCCTGCGTTGCTTCCATTTGGTTTATTCTTTCTGGACTAGTTGCAAATAAACTTTGCTTCCTTTTATTTTATTGGCTTGACAAAGGGTCCAAGCATGAATTTTCAATCATGCCAAACCTAATAATTCAGCTGGTCTTTGTAAGGTCTTCATAGATTTGCACGGGAGTTGTGGACTTGATGTTCTTTTGCTATTAGTCCTTGGTTGCATGCATTTTCCTTCTCTATTGTGTGTTTATTGTGTTGAATACTGATTAACTTCAAATGTCACTTTTAACCAGTCTTTCTTCTTTTAATGGTATTCTGATGGTTTGATTCATGGAAACTAGGTGAAGTGCCTGCACTTGAAGAGTACTATGGGACCGCCACAACGCATCTTTTGAGTGGTTTTTTATTTGGCCGTGGATTCCTATAATGAGAAATCTGAATTTTATCTAATTAGTATTTTTCAAGTTGGATGAGCTTAGCCCTCTTATCTGTCCTGTTGTTTTATTTTGCTAGAAAGCTTGGAAAGGCTACTGTATTTGAGTAAACAAGAGTTTTGACCTTCATTTATCCACCATTCGTAAGTTCTTGGGTTTTGCTTGATAATATGTCTGCAAAGTAATTCAATTTCTTGTCAATTTAGTAATTATATGTGCTTAATGAAGTTGAGAAAAGGAATTGACTATGTGCCAGTCTGTGTTAATCCTTCAGTCATTTTCATTATGTTGTGTAGAAGATATCAGGAACCTATTTTGCATTTTTTTCCCTAGTACATGACTCTTCAGTGATAAATCCAGTCTTTTCTATCTCGACTTTTAAGCTTTCAGAATGATTATAGCTGTTTTCACCATTGAACTTGCTTCCTCATCTTTGCTTCCAAAGGTTGTCTGCATCAAAATGTAGTTCATAGAACTTGCCAGAGGTTTAATTTAATGCACAGAGGTTTAAACTGAACCTGGCTACTCAGTTTGTCAAGCTTAATGTGGTGCTTATAATATAACAATATCGGCTTTATTCTTGTTTCTATAAGGTTGATGGTGAAAAGTTGAGCTCTTTTTTTAACAATGGTCAGTGGTTCAGTTACATAGTCTTAAGTGCCCTAGTTCAAACTTCCCTTGGAATGGATATTAGAAGCATCCCATCTTTAACAAATCCTAAAATTGAAGAATTAGGGAATAAAGCGCTTGGAATGTGGGCTATAAGTAGAATCAATAATGGGGAAAAGACAGATATACTAGCTGAACGAAGTTATTCATGAAAGCCATTGATCTCCAGGTTTTTGAAACCTTTTTCAAGAATAAGCAAAGGTATCCCAGTTTAGTTTAAGTTGTGTAGGTGATTAAATAACGCAACAGATCTCCACCATTGTTGATATTCTCGAGGTTTAAGCTCCCACGCCCTGCACATGTTTATTAACTTTCTGTTTCTGAGAACGTACATTACTGTAACTCAACCAAGAGTGTTGTTCTTTCGCCAGCAAAAGGAGCAAAGAAGCACTGGAATGGAGGCTTCTTCTCTTTTCGACAATCAAGGAGTAGAGAAGCCGTAGGTATAACTACATGGATGCAAAGAGAGCTATAGGTTACTCCGAATCGCATGACAGATATCGAAAGAGGGTCATTGCATGACCTCACCTAATGAGGCCATTCTCTTACGTACGAACACTTCCAATGCCTGAGTTGAGCGGCATGCATTTTCGTAGGTTTCCATTGAACTTGATGAGAAGACATCGAATCAAGGATAGCAACAAGGGTATCGCCGGATTAAATTAGAAGTGGATTCACTAACAGTGATTAACATTCTGTCATCCTAATTTACACGTTCAATGTCCCTTGATGCCCTCGTCTTAATTATCAATGAGCTGTTTACTTAGAATTGGGTGGTTTTACTTCGACACATTTACAGGGAGCGCAACTAGTGTGCCGACTGGCTTACTAACTTTGCAGAACATTTTAAGTTAGGGATCACTATTTTTGAAAATACACCTATCAGGTGCCTTTCAATCCTCTTAAAGGATATGTCGGAGATTTGTTTCTCACGACTAGTCATGTACTTTGTATCGGGTTTTGTTTCCTTTTCATGAAAAAAAATAATTAAGATTAACAACAAGTCGAGCTAGAATTGAATTTTTTAAATTTAAATTTGATTATAATTGTTAATAATTCTAATTATTTGTTTGGTAATTTTTTAATTTTAATTTTTGAGTCAAATTGATGCGGGTTAATTTATAATACTGATAACAATACCATACACTTATAATCCAATCACATTAATTGGCAACTATATGCTTCTCGATGACTAATTATTATTACTAAAAAAGTGCTTGGTTGATTGGTTAGGAAAGTCAGGTATAGAATGAAAAAGGAATGCTTGGTTATATATTATCATTATAGGGAAAATATTATAATATCCAACTTTCAAGTATTGTTCCATTACTCTCAAACATGAGAGGAATATCAATCATCCCGAGAGACACTTTCTTAATTTAATTAATTATAATATAATTAATTAAAATATAATTAACTAATTATTTATTTTCTCTTTTTAACAATTAAATATAACTAATTAAAATATATTAAAAATTGATATAAAATAAAATTTTAATAAACTTTTATATTCATTCTCATACGATAAATTTTATATGATGGGCAATTTGCAAGTTTTCATTTTTCGTAGATACTATTAGATTACTTTACGCAACCGCATTTGCAAACGTTGAGATGGCCGAGTTGGTCTAAGGCGCCAGATTAAGGTTCTGGTCCGAAAGGGCGTGGGTTCAAATCCCACTCTCAACATTCTTACAATTTTTTACATTATTTCCTCTTTACCAATTCAGAGCTCTACGATTTCTTTTTCTTATTTACCATCACAGAAATTTCTGATTCCAATCAATTTGACAATCATAGAACCTAATCTTTCCCCGTAACTTCTTTTATTTTATTTATTATATTTTATGTCTATTTTTAATTATATATATTTTTATCATCGAAAATAATCTTTCTATTAATTATTATTAGGATATCAAATTTGAGTAGAAATCTTATATTAAAATAGATGGAACTAGTGAAGGGCATATAAGTAAAAACGACTCATAAATCTAATGTCTTAAAGTTTTGAGTTAAAATGTGGTGTCAAAACTTACGAGTATATTTCATTACTAATCTATAATGTATATCTGTCATAAAAGTGGGCTTCCCAAATCCAACAATTAAACGTTCCTAAATCTTACGTATTAGTTAAACTTCTACTAAATTGTTGTAGTTTACTGTGTTTTTGCAAAATAATATCCTCAATTCCTTGCTTATCACTTAGACTTCTCCTTTCAATAAGAACTTTTAACTATATTTTCTTTTTTTCATCTCTTTAATTTTTCAGTTTTCTTTTCTCATCCTCTAATTCTTAATTCATCAATCTTTTAAAAGTATTCCTTTAACCTAAAAGTTCAATCAACTCTTACACTTACTTATATTTTATGTACTTAAAATTTTGAATCTTCCAACTCTAATTTGTAATTACCCTTAACTTCTTACTTCAGTTGGCCTTTACCTTATCTTCTATACAGCATAACTTGAGAAAGTCATTGTAGAAAGCCTTAACTTTTGGTCTTATGTTCTTTTTTTATTTTTTGATAAAAATGAAACTAAGAAAAAATAGCAATAAATAAAAGGATGCTAATGACGTTCAAAAAGAACGCTAAACATATCAGCTAACAAAGCACACCGAAGCTTCGGAGGAGGAGTTGCCAAGAAATGAAATGAGATAGAAGATCTACTTCCCAATTTCGCAAGCCCATCGACTACTTGATTTCCTTCTCGCAAACAGTGGGTTATCTTAACATTCCAATCCCAATGTAGCATTACTGAAATATCATCCAACAAGTTAGCATGAGAATGAACTGAAAGATTCTCATCTCTAATCAAAATCAAGCATATCGCTTCTTGAGAATCTGAACAAATGACAATACACTAATGACCCCATTCCCAAGCCAAGAAAAGGCCAAAGAAGATTGCAGATAACTCGGCAACCATATATTAGTCGCAGTGCGAATGCTGACATAAAAACCCCCTAACCAAGTACCATTTAGAATCACAAAAAAAAACCCCCCAAATCTAACCTCGCCCAGATTGTCCCGAGAACTTTCATCAACATTTACGCAGATTTCGTCAGCCACAGGAAAAGTCCAGTTAACCCAACGTCTCTCATGATCAGTGCTAGAACCCGAAGTGTTCTTTACTGTCTCAATTGTATTGTGCGCTCGTTGATTATGTTCATTTTAATATAATTTCAGTTATACAATTTAGGGATAATAAGGACCATAAAAAACCTTATTGGCAAGATAATCTTTTACCAAAGTATGAACTTATAAACTATACTTCAAGACAATCTTTTACTTTATCAATTTAATAAGACACATATTCTAGGTGTATACCCACCGACTGAGAAGTGAGCACGAAACTCGTGGGAGCCTGCGCTGAAACATACGAACGAGAACCAAAGAGAAATGGTCAACTCAGTCTGTCCAAAAAGTCATAGAGCTTTAGCTCACCCGTATCTATCAAAAGTTGGTGAAATGCTAATCTGGTCAAGAAACGGAAACCAAAACCCATTTTGATTAGTATTTGGCATTTTCTTGGCAACAGGCATCTCCCCCTCTCTTGGACTTGTTCACATTACATGAAATTGCATTGCTTCACAGTCCAGGGCGCTGATGAGTTGGTAAGGAGTTCTTCTAGCTTAAATGAGGTCACATATTCGAATCGTCCTTATGTATGCAGCCGTTTAAAACTTGGAGCCAGAGGTTTACCTCCCGCACGGGACTTACCCGACTCGAACGAAAATTAGTCTTAGTGTGGATGGCTTAAAGGTGTCTTCCCATAATTGAGACTCTCCTAAAACACCTCGTGGGTAACAAAAAAAAAAAATTCCGAGTGTGGATTAGACACTTTCAATTAAATTGCTTGAACAAGCCATAGGAATTTGGTTGAAAATGTAGATATCTAACCCCTTTATGCACGTGGGGATCCACGATTCTTCAAGGATGTGTTCATATTGTTGAATGTTATGTTACAACAACCAAAGATATTATAGATGATGAATAACTATACTTACCATACAATTACATTGGACCAACTCTCTAAGTTACAAGGAAGAGACCTAATCATAATTTTTAATTACTCAAAATAAAATATTTTTAGGGTCTAATTAATGTTTAAAAAAGTTAATTCTTATAATTTTATAAATATTCTTAAATATTAAGATAGGGTTTCGTTAATATAATTATTTGAATTGAATTTGATATTATTTAAATTTAAATTATTAAAATAAGTTCAATTATACATGTAAGCAAATAGAAATGAATAGAAAAGGTCAAAGGAAATAATAAAATAAAGTAAATGATTTTGTGATTTTATTCATTTCCCATAATAAAATAATAAAAATTGATCACTTTTACTTTAAAATTAATACCCAACTAAGTAAAAAAAATATAATTGGATAGAAATATCTACGTCATGGAGAGGTGTGGTTGACAATCACTTAATATTAAATTAGTAGCAAATTATGTTAATCTTTCAACCATATCTTCACCTACCACACTCTCATACAGCCTCCTCAGCTCTACTCTTCATCCACCTAACACTCCTAAAAATTGAACAAAAGATAAATCAATCTAGGAGAAGTCTCAGTTTAAAAATTTTAATTAAATTGTTATAAAATTGGTTAAATTTTAAAAAATTAAAAATATAATAAAAGGGAGACTATGAAATTGACTGATTAACTAATAGTTAATAAACATGTAAAGAAAAGATGAATAGAAATTTAATTATAACAAGAAAATAAGTAACATCAAAGGGTTTAGTGGTTACTCTTTGCTATAAACTTTATAATAAAATAAATAAATAGCTTATTTATTAGATAATGTAGATTTAGTGAATGTTTGGATGAGCTTTAAGAGTTCAGCACTTTTTTCACTATAAAAGCCTTTTTAAAGAATTTTCACTGTAAAAGCCTTTTTAAAGAAAAATTGATGTTTTGTTGTAAAATAAAAAATATTTTTTTAATAGATATTATGTTTTTGACAACTAAAATACAGCTTTTTAAAAAGTTCAAATTTAGAGTTTCTTAAAAAAAACCTCTCAAATAGTTTTTGGTAGATTTTTTAGATCAATTAATAAGTCTTTTTTTAGTCTATTTTATCCTTATGTTTTATACCTAATTTTCACAATAATCACAAACTCATCTTCACGTTTATTTTACAAATTCATCTTCTCTATTACAATAAAATGTATAATTTATTATGTATTTAACTGTTTACTCAACTTAAATATTTATTTTAAGATTTATATAATATTATTTAGCTTTTTATATGTTTTAATATTTATTTTTATATTAGTTTTACTTATGTTATAATCCATATAAAAGATTTGATTAGATATATTTTCATTTACGTTTCATATGGTTTAAAATTATATAACAATTAATATATTGTGATTTACATATTGTTTAATATACTTTAAATAATATATATATAAATAATATTTCTTATAAAATAAAAAATAGTTAAAATTGAAAGTACTTTTATTTTTATATTGTCAAACAATCTATTATAAAGTTCTTTCAAAAAAACTTTTTTAAAAATGACAGCCAAGCAGTCAAATGATTTCCACATAAAAATTCTATTGACAAAAGCTCTAATCATATAAACCTAACCAAACATAGGCTTCACAATCCACAATCCAAATTAGTTGCTGCTTTCTATTTGTTTACAAATTTACTATGTTATTAATTATTATAACAACCATAAGTTTAAAAGAGGTGCCTATAAAATAGCGAGGGAATTAGTCACTGGGTTAGCCGATGGATACCCGATCAAAAACCTAAAAAAATGTATAATGATTCGGGTAATTATTATAAAATTACTTTTTCATAACCATCCCCTTAAAAATATAAACAACAAAAGAAAAAAATTAACATTTACAATTACAAATACAAATACAAATTTCCCGGTCTTTGTTTGCCATTAGAAATTCCGAATTAACAAAACAAAATAAAAAACTTATTCTGTGCAAATAATAATTAAATTAAAAGTTAACAACAAACAGTAGGATTTGGACTAGGGGGAATTGTCTGTGGAAGGAGACCAAGGAGTCATGTCCATGGGATAGCTACCCAATACCCTCAAGAAGGACGTAAACTCCTGCACCTCCGCTAATGCGTTCTGGGCCCTAACGTCCGCCATTGATGCTTCGAAGTCCACGTAGAACATGTATTCGAAGTGCTTCGCCGTCCCTATGTTCGCGTCATCCACCAGCCTGATCGGCGTGTTCCGGTGCGGCCTCGACTCTATCTTCGTCAAGTTGATATTCCTGAAAGCGAACGCAGACAACACCTTGAACAGCACGCTTGTCCCTTTGTCCTGTGCGAAGACGATGCTTGTCTTGAACGGCCGGTCCGTTCGAGGTATTATCGGCTCCCGCGCCAGCATAACGAACCGAGTTAAGTTGCTCGAGTCGTCCTCGATTCCTTCCGCCAGGATTTCGAGCCCGTACAGTTCTGCCGCGCGTGCGCTGGCCACCGCCGCCGTGTCGCGGAGGTTGTTAGTCGCGATGTACTCTGCCGCTCCCGCCGTGTCGTCCACCGCCTCTCTTGCTGCTTTGAGGCCGAGCTTCGTCAGCGTCTGCTCGCACTGAGCGAGCGCCTGAGGATGCGAGATGACGCGCGTAATGTACTCCTTGCGTACTCCGGGGAGAGCCAGGAGGCAGTGGCGGACAGGAAACTGAACTTCTCCGACGATGTGGAGACGGTGGCGGAGGAGCAAGTCGTAGTTCCGGTGAATAGATCCGCCAAGAGAATTCTCCACCGGTAAAACCGCGCGATCTGCGATCCAAAGCTCGACCGCCTGGAAGGCAACCTCGAATTGATCGCAAGGGATGGCGTCGCAGTTGGGGTACGCTTTACCGGCGGCCCCCTCGGAGTACGCGCCAGGGACCCCTTGATAGGCCACGCGCAGGTTAGATCCGTGCTTGGGGGCGGGACTGAAGTCGGTGATGGAGAGCGGTTTGATTATCTTGGCTTTGTCAGCGGCCTGCTCATCAGTAATCTCCGCCTCTTTGTTGATAGGAAGAAGATTAAGGTCCAACGAGGTCTTGTGCCCATTGACAGACGCGGCGGCGACATCTCCACCAGAATAATTAAACGGGTGGTGCTGGTGGGACTGGGACAGAACCTTACTAGAAAGTATAGCGCAGGAGGTTTGCCAGTCGGTTCGAGTGGAACCGACGCCATTTGTTGAATGGAACGAGTCAGGACGAAGAACACAGCGAACAACCGGACAGACTCGGGCGATCGGAGACACCGGAGCCTGGTGGATTGTTTTGATCGGGGACAGAGTTTGCATACCCATGAAATTAAACTGCTTCTTTCTTTTTTTCTTTTTTTTTTCTACAAACAAAAATGAAGAACGCAAATGAGTATACAAATTGAAAGATTCAATAGATAGCTTATACTACTCAGCTTGTTGTTCTCTGTAGAAGGGAACGCCAAGCTGAGAAAACTTGTTAACTGGTGATGGGGGTTTTATACCGGTTGGGACGTGCATTTTCCATCTCACACCTACCACCCCATCCTTTCTTACAGAAAAAGTTTCCACGTGGTCATTTATTTTTACAATTTATTAATTATTATTATCCATAATTATCGTGCGCCACTTGCCTTCTTCACATATGTTTTTTTTTTAATACAAAAAAAAAGAAAACCGGAGAAAAACTAAAGCAGAGATCTGCGATACAAGACATCGTGAGAATCACGAAATATAGGGGTGATGACAAGCGACGGCGCCTCCTGAAGGGGTAAACTCCGGGACTAGTGTAAGCAGCAAGACTGTCCACACTCTGATTGCCTTCCCAATACATATGTTAGAGCTTCAAGTCCCTATCTCAACGCAACAACTCCCGAGTACCTATCAGCAAGAAAGAACAGAGTACGCAGGAACCCGGAGGATGAGAGGATATTGATTACCTCACATGTGTATTTTAATATATCAATGTTGGTAAAATTTGAATTAAAAGTTAAACCTTAATAAAAAGATTTAAGACAGTATTATAATATCATCAAATACAATAAAATTTAAAATATAATTAAATAAATTTTAAATTTTTAATTAAAAATAATTTTAAAACAAAATTATTAAATTTATTTTAGTTTAAAATTTTATTAATTTATAAAATTTGATAGATTTAATTGATTTTAATAATAAGAATTATTAAAATAAATTGAACTAAAAAATTAAAAATTAATTAAATATATCAAACTGTTAAATTTTTAAATTATTATTTTATATACTCATTTTAAGTTTCTAGATGTTACTTAACAAATTACATTTCTTACCTATTTTTCAAAGTAAAAGTTGTTACTTTTTGAAAATATCGTATATTTTAAATAAATTATATTAAAAGTAAATACTAATTTGACAAAAACGAATTGTTTACTTTTTACTCAGTTATGTTTTATCTTTTCGTTTTTATTTTTATATGTATTATTTAAAAATAGTTTTTTATTAATAAAAAAATAACTATGTATTACTCCCTCTTATTCAAAATAAATGTCGTTTTAGAGGGATTTTAATTATTCAAAATAAGTGTCGTTCATGATTTTTCATACATGTTTATAATTTTATTTCCAAAATTACCCTTTAACTTCTCTTACATCCTAATTATACAAATTATATTTTTAAGGCAATTCAATATGTAATTAATAAGGGTATATCAAACATTTCACTAGCTTTTTTAATAAGTTTGCATTTCTCTAAAACGACACTTATTTTGAATAAGAGTGAGTATTAAACTTTTCTAAATTTTAAATTTTGCAAAATTTTTATTAGATTGTTATTATTATCGTTTATAATTTTTAGTTTTTCACAAAAGATCTCATACTCATCATATCTACTCTATATCACCAGATTTAATCTGATCATTTAAAAATCAATTCATGGACTAAATTTATGAATTCGATGTCTCAATTTCTTGAGATCATGAAATGTAAATCAAGATATTATAATTAGTAGGTCACCATGTATCTCGACTTTCACTGATATTAAATTCCTGTTTTCAGCGGAATCTGTGAGTTTTCACACACATACCAAATCGCCCCATCAGCATCATCAGCTGGGGGGAAAAAAGTCATTGGCTTCACTACCAAGTCCCAACAACCATGATTATCTATGTAAGGATCTCCTGAATAAGATTTGGTTCTCGTGTAATTAATAATTGCATACATCATATTAGGCTGTTAATGTTTTATTTTAAGCTGTTAAAAGTGCCTCTTTATTTCATCTTTTTTTTAAAAATAAGTATTTTTTATTATAAAAGTTTTTTAAAAAAAAAATTAGTTGTAAAATTTAAAAGCACCTTTTTATAAAAATGACTTTTTAAAAGTTAAAATATAACTTTTTGAAAAATTCAAATTTAAAATTTTTCAAAAAAGTATTTTTTTTAAAAAAATTCAGATCAATTAATGAACCTATTTTTTAGTCTTTTTTATCCTTATATTTTTACGTATAATTCTCACAATATCCACAAACACATTTTTATGCTTATTTTGAGATTTATATAATATTATTTTATTTTTTATATATTTTAATATTTATTTTTTATATTAGTTTTACTTATAATCTATATAAAAGATTTGGTTATATATATTTTTATTTATATTTCATATGATTTAAAATTATATAGTAATTAATATGTTATGCTTTGCATATTGTTTAATATATTTTAAATAATATTTATATGCATAAATAATTTTTATTACAAAATAAAATAT
>JAOSBK010000205.1:3951323-3990493 GCA_027568895.1 Erythroxylum shatona | reverse complement strand
ATTTCTTCCGAAATTATCGGGGACGATGTATTTATTAAAAGTTTATGTCTTGTAATAAATGACACCAGACCTTTTTTATCGGATATGATTATAAATGACACATCCTTATTAGACATGTAATAATTGACTCGTTCTTTGTTTTATTTTTTTTAACCTAATTTTTCAAATATATTTTTCAAACCTATTAGTGTAGTGGAATAGTAATTTATTTTAGATTTAGATTTGATATATATACATACATATTTATTTATTTTAAAAGAGTCTTTCTACTAGATAAGAGTAAGGTTGTATATATATACTTGTTGTTTGAGTCATTAGCAACAAGAACAACAATAATTCAATAAAAAAATTTCACTAACGTGAGATATGAAAAAGTTTAGTATATTATCATCACATTCAGTCTGAAGTTTCGCAATAAAACAGGATTTAGAGAGGTCTGATAGTACACATCTTTATTCTTATATAATAAAGAGGCTATTTTCGGTAGACCTACATGTAGATATGACATAAAGATATGACAAAAAAGGCAAATAAATATAAAAGATGTAAAAAACAATAAATAATTAAAATAGAATAATAGCAGTTTCAAGAAGAAGAAAAACTATAGATCTCCATTTTATTATACAAGTTTAGAAATAAAGTTGTCAAGAAAATAGTAAGACAAATATACTTGATATGTTGTAAAGTTCTGCTTATACTTTATATGCACTAAAATTTTGGTCACCACTTCCCAAATTGTGCTTGTTATCCTTGCACGGGGACTATACTAATCTACTATGCCTAATATCAATAAAATCTCAGAAGTGCAATGTCAAGAAGTCCGAGATATCGAACAATCTTTATGCGGTCTTTATATATTTTTTAATTTTTGTTATTAAATTAAAATTTTGATTTTAAGTATAATTGATCACTGCAATTAAATCATTTTGATAGACCTATCTAAGGAAAAAAAGATAAATAAAATTGATAAACTTTAATTAAAAATTATCTTTTATATATACTTATTGATGATTTACAATAAATTGTAAACATTAATTAAGTTAAATATGTCACTTAATTTAAAATTATTAATTTGTTAAAAATATAATAATTTATCAATTATTGCATGTATTAAATAAATTATTAAATATGCATTAAGAGAGTAATAATTGCAAGGAGGAGGAGGAATGTTAAGCCGTAAATTTGGGGCGTGGGCCTTAATGGGGGATGAAATCACAAGAGCATGGTTTTCTGGTGACAAAGAGTTAAAAAAAAAAAGGGGTAAGTCACAGAAATTCACAACTTTGAATTGATACCTCAATGGCCAATGGGCATGGAATTTGGAAACCTAAAAGTATTAAAAACAATTGGACTTTGAAAAAATGGCATTCAATGCCAATTTGATATCAACATTTAGTGGAAAGCTTGCCTTTTTCCTAGTGCTAGTCGCTAAATCAATCCCAAAGTCCCTTTCTTCCATGACCTTTGAAAGTGTAAAAGCCAAAAATGTCATGCAATGACTTTAGTTTCCCATGCACAAGTTCAGACTAAATCTCATCTTTCCAAGTACTTGAACGTTTTTTTACTTTTTAATTTTATCAAATAAAACTTATAAATTATACTTCAATGTTAACTTTTTAACCATTTAATGATAGTAAGTTGAATACTAGTGTCATCTCTTAATCAGAAGTCTTGAGTTCGAGTTTTGGGAATGGAAAAATCTGCTTAGTTAGCACTTTTATTTCTTATAAGCTGATCTGATGTGAACGAAAATTAGTTTGGGTGTGAATGATTTAAAGGAGTCTTCCCATAATTGAAACCTTTCTAGAACATCTCGTGGGACAAAAAAAAAAAGATGCATATTAGTAATGTTTTAAAAACCTGATTCGAAGTTAAACCGGTAAGATAAAAGATTTAACCAGTATTAAACCGTCATAAAATCAACTAAAGATTGAATAAAATTAAATAATATGCAATACATTTTAAAGAAATCGTCCTTACCCATTAAAAAATTTAAAATTTTATTAAAAAGATATTATTAAGTTAAATCAATTGATTTATTTTTATTTATAAGAACTTATTAATTAATAAAAATTGACTGATTAATTAATAAATTAATCAGGTTTTAATAACAATAGTTATTAAATTAAATCGAACAGAATAGTACAACAGTTTAAAATTTTCATCGGTTGAACCTGCTAAACTAGTTGGATATTTTAGTCATTGCATATTAGGCATCATCCACATTAAAGTTTGCCTAATTATAATTCATAAATTTAGTATTTATTTAATAAAAAAGTAAAATTTTAAAAGGAAATTCATGGATTAGATTAAATTTTTTCTTTAATAAATCAAGATAACGTAATTTTAATTTTACTGCAACTTGCTATTGTGCTTAATTTCAAATCTTGGCAATGGCTAAAGCGTAAGCATAAGTGGGTAAGGACGAAGAAGCATCTTATTAAGTCACAGTCATTGTCCCAGTGCTGGAAAAACGAAGTACAAGTTGAGTTTCCGAAAGCGTGCTAAAGGGGACAGGACAAGCTTTGCCTTGCCAGGCCTGGGATGGCAACGTATCGTCGTCCCCATTTCACATGTCTTGTCAATCTCTTTTCCTAGCTTTGGATTCATTCATGGAATTCCATTCCACCTTAAACTAAAACAAACAAAGGATAACAACAACTTGCTCCAGATATTGTTTCGAGCTTGAAATTATTTAACATATATTTTAAAATTACTTTATTTTAGATAATTAAATTAATATGACATAATTTTTTAAAAAAAAAGTTTAAATTGTCACTCAAATTAAATTTTTATGTGTAAATTTATTCTAAATTTGAACTTAATTTGTTTAATGTTAAATTAAACAGAGCATCATAATTAGTAATAACATTAATTTCTTCAAATGTAGTATCATGACATTATTTTAATCTTAATATTTTAAATTTTATATTCTAAAATTACATTATTTTCGATGTTTATATTAACACACATTATTTTTGAAAAGGAGATTTAAAAAATAAAAAATTTGTTATTTTAAACATAGAAGTCTAGGGTGTAAAACTTTTCAAGCTTAACTTTAAACTAGTGTTTTAAAAACTGAACTAGAAATTAAACTGGTAAGGCAAAAGATTTAAGATTTAAAAAGTTCAATCGGTATTAGATTGTCATAAAGTTAGTTAATATTGAATAAAATTAAAGAAATTGAAAACTGATTCAATAAGCTTATTTTTACCTATCGAAAACTTTAAAGTTTAATTTAAAAAGAAGACTCTTAAATGAAAATTAAACAATTTATTTTAATTTATAAAAATTAATTAGTTTTTAAAAATTGACCGATTAATTAATAAATTGATTACTTTTTGACAATAAAAATTATTAAACCAAATCGAACCAAAAAATTAATTTAACAACTAACTTGTTGGGTAGGGGGCTAAAATTAAGGAGACAACATTTACTACTATTGACTTTATTATTTTTTATTAAATAATTGAAGT
Organism: Erythroxylum shatona; assembly: GCA_027568895.1. NCBI lineage: Eukaryota > Viridiplantae > Streptophyta > Magnoliopsida > Malpighiales > Erythroxylaceae > Erythroxylum > Erythroxylum shatona. Next base: position 3,987,017 of record JAOSBK010000205.1, on the reverse strand, counting down.
TTTAATATTTAATTAATTCGATATAAAGCTGGACGAAGCTCCAAGGCAAGACCTTGCAATTGGAAAATAAATAATAATATGCAATTCTTTTATTTCATCGTTAGTATCATCATCATCATCATCCAGTCTGAAATTTCACAATGAAGCAAAATCTGGGGAGGTCCAATAGTACGCAGTCTTATCCTTACATAGTAGAAAGGCTGTTTTCAATAAACTCACATGTAAATGAGACAATATATGAATGATGCAGATAACAGAAAGAATTCATAAAACGTAAAATAAATGAAAATACAAAAAAAGAAGACATAAAAGTACTAAATAAAAATAATAATAAAAATATCAAAAACTTAAGATATATGCAATTCTTTTATTTTAAAAAAGAAAAAAATAAAAAGGTAATAGCTGGATCTTAACGAGCAAACTTGGTTGTCATATCACTAGCACAGCCACACATAACGCTTAGGAAAGTAACGGCTATTTTATCTATTTATTTATTTATTTATTTATATTGCTGTTATACAAATGACCAGAATTTGATGGTGACCCAAAAGACTTTGCAACAACTAGCCGTTGGGCTTGTGAAAGTGAAACGGACGCGGTGTGGACCATGACCTCCAATGAAGTTTGAGCTCAGGCTTAGCTGTTCTCTTTTTGTTTGGATTTTGACGTGTACTTTATATATGTAGATATAGCGTCATATTTTAGTTACGGTGTTTTAATCCTTCCACATATTTAAGTAAATATCACGTAAATATGTAAATAAGATTTAATGAAACATGATAATAACTAATTAATCGGAACAGATAATATGATCCCGTGAGTGAATACCTTAAAGACTTGAATAATTCTGTGTTTGATAATAATATATTTATGTACATTTTAAACTTTGGAATAATCTTTATTATAATATTACTAAACCTTAAAAGTATGATTTGTACTTTTAACATTTTATAAAAAAATTTAAGTAAGTCTATAAAGTTATATTCGGTATCATTTTACACCATAATGCTATTAAAATAGTATTAATTACACTTAATATTATTAAAATAGTACTCATTATATTATGAACTCGGTAACGAAAACAACGATAAATGTTTATTTAAACCTTTAATAAAATGTTAATATGAAAATCGTGTATTTAACAAGTGTTTAAATAAATTATTTTTAAGATCACGAAAATGATTGGTAGTTTCAATAGGCTAAATTTATTTCATATATTAAAAGTTGCTAAAAACTTAAATCAATTAGGATTTATCTATTTATCTATTTATTCCTTGGTTTATTATTATTTATTTATATTATTTTAATCTTTCTTTTCTAATTTTATGGTTGTTTGTTTGTTTATTTATATTTTATTTGTATTCTTTTTATTATTTGTATTTGTATTTGTATTTTTTCATTCATATATATGGAAATAGCCTCTCCACTCTTTAAAAGTAAGGTTACATACATGATTTCCTTTGAACTTGCATCCCAGTAAGATTTATACTAAATGTTATTGTTGTTGATGATGATGATGCTGTCAATAGATGTAAGTGATACTATAGATAACAACAGTGATTAACATAGAATTCTTAAGAAATATTAGGTAGCAATTCATACATTTTGTCTATTCCTAAAGTGTACTGTATCTTTTTATGATCCCAAACTTTTGAAACTATTAAAAACATAAATATAAATCGTTTCTACTTCAATACAAGAACAAAGTTTTATAATTTATATTAAACTTAAAGTATGAAATCAATGTTTATTTTATTTAATTCAAATCGCGTTAGTTATCTACCAATAATAATTGATTCAACTAATGACATTTGTAATCGATTTTATAAAGCGTCATTCTACTTTGACAAATATTTTTTAGTTAATATTAATCGAGAATAACGAAGCATTATTTCTAATTATTTTAGAGTGATGAATCTTATATCGATCACTCAACTACTTTTACTAATTTTATGGCATATCTAATGACTATCGACTGAGTTACCTTTGACTAGAATAACTCGTGAGTAGTATCAAAATAACAATCCCTGTATGAAATACTTTGATGATCTTAATTCAAATAATTACTTATATAATCATTATAATGAAATTTTTTATAAACATACAAGTAGTGCTTTAAATGAATATCTTATATAAGGTCACTTCAGCGAACTTGTTCTTTAATCGGAACTCACATGTTTAAGTATCTTTGGACTTTAATCTATAAGATTAACTAATTTTTTCATATAAAAAAACATGATATGTACTATTTTTTTAACATTTATATTGTTAATTTATGTCCCAAAGCTAATCGATTGGTTATAGTTTGGTGGCAAAATAATTTAAAAGCATTCTTTATCTTATACATATTTAGATGTATATAATAAGGTTCACGGGATAATTATACATTATAATTGAAATAATTCTGAGATTATAATAATAAAATTCATATTACATTTATGTGCTTATTAGAGAACAAATTTACCGAAATAATTTCGTATGAGATATTTATTTGAAACATTACTTATATGTATATAAAAATATATCACATAATACTATATTACATTATATTCTATTAATAAATCTTTAATCAAACATGGTCTAAAAGATTAAAATTAAACCCCGCACTGCAGTGATTCTTTAACTGAGTGTTGATGATGAGGATAAAAAAAAATACTTATTCGATATATTAAAATTACCAAGATCCCGACTTTGTTTTTTAGTTAATTCTTTACACACGAAGTTCAATTAGTTGACTTTAAATTAAATTATTTAAAATAATGTTAATAAAATAATATTATTTTAAAAATTAATAAAATAAAATTATTTTAACATTGATTAAAAAATTAAATAACTTAAATTCAACTACTTTACTGTTAATCTTAATTAAACTATTAGGTAAAACCATCGATAATCATTAATTGTCTTCACCTAAAATAACTAAGCAACCAACCAACTACCTCTCATAGAGTCATAAATAAAATATTATATTAAAAATAATTATTTTTTACTTGACTTGATTAATAGTGTGAGTAAAAATAATAAATTTGATTCAATTTCAATTAAAATTAATAAATTAAGTTTGAATTGAAAAAAGTTGATAATAATATATCGAATTTCTTTTATAAATTGAAGTCGTTTTATTTTAATTTTTTAAAATGGTACTATTTTAATTTTAAATTTATAAAATTTTAAAATAAAAAGTTTAAACTTAAATTTAAAAATTAAATCAAATTAAGCCCCTTTAAGTGATCAAGCTGGTAGAATGGAGAGACATAAGATCAAAAGGTCCTATGTTCAATTCGCTCTACTTACAATCTCTTGATCGAGTTTGTCATATAGAGTTTGCCTAGTGGGGAGCACCCAGTTGATGTGATTTGTAGGCTATTGCGTCAATATGAAAGTTTACCCAGTGCGCATCTAAAAAATAACAACTACAGTTTTCTATTTAAAAAAGGAGATCAAATTAACGTCGTTTTAAGTGGTCCGCCAAAAAGACATCTTAATAGAAAACGTCTCTCTGTCTCGCTATGTCGAGACTCTCTCCCTCTTGTTTCTAGATAACAAGTCTCATTCTCACTCCCTATACTAAATACCAGTTTTGTATGCTTGGTATTGGCATTTTGTTTTATCCTCCGCATAACATATTTTACTTACTCGTATGGCTACGGAAACTGAAGAAGATAAACTGGTGCATGAGATATACCACCGCTTAACCGTGGAAGAGGACGAGGGTATACTTGAATACACTGATGATGCAGATGGCGGTGAACAGGGTGTACTAGGGCCTAAATGGCAACACTGTGTCATAAGCAGATTGGTAACGGAGAAGATGATAAATTTTATGATCTTTAAACAGATTGTGGCAAGCGTGTGGCGTCCTATCAAAGGTATTATGATAAAAGAACTCGGTAATAATGTCTTCATTTTTCAGTTCTTTCATCACCTCGACGTGGAGAGAGTGCTTCGGGATGGTTAATGGAATTATCAACAAATCCCGCTTCTGTTACACAAACTACAGCCCAATGAGAACCCTCGTCAGGTAGAGTTGGTAAGACTGGAATTAGGGGTTCAGATTCATAATGTTCCTAATGGTTTTATGTTTGAAAGAATTGTCGCCGACGTTAGAAACTACATCGGAGAGTATATTGAATCAGACCCACGTAACTTCTTACGTATATGGCGAGATTTCATGCGGATTCGAGTGGCAATTGATATCCGCAAGCCACTTAAACTGAAACCCTTGTTTAGATTTTAAGTGCGACGGACTGAATACATTCTGCTATTTTTGCTTCATAGTGGGTCATACTGATCGTTTTTATCATCTCCTGTATGAACATCCACAAATTTCTCGAGAGAAGTTAACTTATGGATCATGGTTAAAAGCTGAATCCAAGAAAACAACCCAAGTTGGAGCTAGATGGCTACGGTCGGAAAATGATATTATGACAGAATTAAATGATAGTTTCTCAAATATTCCGACAATGAATGTATACAATCCGACGATCCCTACAGAAATAGGAAATACCACTAATGAAGCCAAGGTTCAAGGGATTCAGTTTCCAAATGCTAATCTGGTAAATAGTGGATCACGGAGTAATGGTGGGCAGTATCAGCAAATAGATAACTTGATAGTCGCAAATCCCGCAATAGCCGCATCTTCGATATATACAGTAACGGACACAATCACGGTGGTTGACCCTAAATGAAGATGTCTCCAAGAAGAAGCGGAATATGAAAATGAAAACATGGAGGAAGAGGGCATTTCGAGTACTCTCGAGACTAGGGTCAAAAAACTTGAATCTGGTGGGCTTTGGTTCCCAAGCCCACCGCAATCCATGAGTACATTAAGCTGAAACTGTCGGGGGCTTGGGAACCCACGTACAGTTCGAGTCTTAAAGGACATGGTGTTCAAAAAGCGACCCAATTTTATTTTCCTTATGGAAACTAAAATTAGTAGAGAAAAGATTTTACGTATTAAAGCAACTTTAGGCTTTGCGGGTATTTTTGTTGTTAATCCAATTGGAACAAGAGGAGGTTTGGTTTTGTTGTGGAAAGAAAAGCAAATGGCCCATTTAATAAGCTACTCACGAAATCACACTGACGTTGAGGTTTGTATTGAAGGCATAAAACGTTGGCAGTTAACTGGTTTTTACGGCTTTCCAGAACGCAATAACCGAAAACATGGATGGGATTTGCTTCGAAATCTCCAAGCTCGGTCAAGCCTACCATGGTACATCATTGGCGATTTCAACGATATTATGTTTCTATATGAGAAACAGGGTAATCACCCACATCTTAGAGCACTAATGGAGGGATTTAAACAGGCTCTTCTGGATTGTCACCTACATGATTTGGGGGCTGAGGGTTCCGTCTTCACTTGGGAGAACCGGAGAGATGAATCTGCTATTGTAATGGAGAGATTGGATTGGGCGGTGGGAACAACTTCTTGGTCTACCATATTCTCGATGGCCAAAGTCTTCGTTCTCCAAACAGAGTATTCCGATCATCTACCCATTTTTCTATCGCTGGGCATTCAGTTGAAGAAGTATGTCTAACGACGATTTCGTTTCAAGAATGTGTGGATCATAGAGAAGGATTGTCGACAGATGATAAGCAGGGGATGGGTGTCATGTAATTTTTGTTCTCTTCAAGAACGATTAATCTCTTGTTCTCAGTTATTGCAAACATGGGCGCAATCTCACCATCATGAATTCCATAATAGAATTAGACTAGTTAAACAACAGATGGCCCTCTTGCAAAGACAATCGATGATTGATATGGAACTGTTGAGAGATTTGAAACACAAGTACAGCGAGCTATTATTGCAAAATGAAGTGTACTGGAAACAACGGGCAAAACAACACTAGTTAGCCGAAGGTGATTCCAACTCAAAATTCTTCCACTTGATTGCCTCTCACAAGCACCAGAAAAATTTCGTCTCTAAGCTCAAAAACAATAATGGTGAGTGGATTGATTGGGATTCAGGACTACCAAACATTCTTTTGGATTACTACCACCAATTATTCACAACTTTACACGGAGATACAAGCCCAATTTTGCACTACGTGGATTGTAAGGTAACTCCCTTTCAGAATGAATTATTATTGGCCCTATATACAATAAAAGAAGTGCGACAAGCTCTGTTCTCCATGCATCCTGATAAATCGCCGGGACCAGATGGTTTCAACCCGGATTTTTCAGACCTATTAGGATATAGTTGGATTGGATGTTGCTCAAGAATGTCTTAAAAGCTTAAATGGAAATGCTCCCATGCCTGGTACGAACAGAACAAATATTGTACTTATCCCTAAAAAGAAAACACCAAAAACAATAGATGATCTACGACCCATATCATTAAGCAATGTCACATATCGAATTGTTTGCAAAGTACTTGCCAACATATTAAAGCATGTTTTACCTCATATTATATCATATATGCGAAGTGCTTTTATTCCTCATCGTTTAATCACAAATAATATTATAGTGGTATATGAGCTGTTTCATTCTCTTAAAAGGAAAACTCAAGGCAAATTGGGTTCTCTTGCTCTCAAAACTGATATGAGTAAAGCCTATGATAGGATAGAATGGGAGTATTTGCGGCTGATTATGTTGAAATTGGGATTTGATGAAGCATGGGTTACTAAGATCATGATGATAGTTACATCGATCTCCTATTATTTTCTTCGAGGTAATGAAGAACATGGTCCTTTAATTCCATGTAGGGGATTAAGACAAGAAGATCCGTTGTCTCCATACTTATTTATCATTTGCGCGGAAGGATTATCTGCTAGTTTGTGTAAATTTCATGCACATGGTCACATTCATAGGGCTTTAGTGGCACGAGGAGCCATTTCAGTGTCTCGTCTGTTTTTTGCAGATGATGCTATATTCTTCACTAGAGCTATAATGGAGGAGGCGGTACAATTAAAGAATATCCTACAACTGTACGAGGTAGCTTCGGGACAACAAATTAATGTCTCCAAGTCAGGTGTTTATTTTACTCCTAATACTGCACCTACAATGAGACATTTGATTTGCCAAATTCTGGGGGTTGCGGAGATTGCTGGTCATACTAATTACTTGGGTATGCCGTCTGTTATTGGTAGAGATAAACATCACGTGTTTTGTTATATGGTCGAGAAGCTAACAAAGCGATTGCAAGGTTGGAAAGCTAAAGTGTTGTCCAAAGCGGGAAAAGATATACTATTGAGAACGGTGGCACAAGCTATGCCGAATTACCTCATGTCTCTTTTTTTGTTACCATTGGATATTTGCAAGGATTTGGAGAATTTGATGAATGGTTTCTTCTGGCATAACGAAGGAAGAGAGACTAATGGTATAAGATGGTTGTGGTGGAAGCGAATGGCGATACCAAAAATTTACGGGGGATTGGGATATCAAGACTTGAGGCAATTTAACGTTGCTCTTTTGACAAAGCAAGGATGAAGGTTGCTTAAATACCTGAACTTTATCGCTGCAAAAATTCTAATACCAGATATTTCCCCAAGGTTGATTTCTTTACAGCAGCTTTGGGCAACAATCCAAGCCAAATATGGAGCAGCATATATCAGGCAAAAACGATTCTGCTTCAGGGATGTAGGAGACGAGTTGGCAATGGACAAGACATTCATATATGGCGAGATCCTTGGTTAATGGATGATAGGGATCCACATATTCAAACAGAATACATGGAGCAGTTAAATCTTAATTATGTAGCTGACCTCATTAGGAATCATCGCTAGAATGATTAACTGATCATATGGTACTTTAATCCACGCGATGCATAACTTATTTTACAGATCCTTCTTGACTTCTCACGGATTAAGGACGGTTGGATATGGATTTTCAACAATAAGGGAGAATATAGAGTTAAAGAAGGCTATAGAATTGGTATGGAGTGCGTCAATATAGAATTCAGGGCCACGGGATTTCCATGGGAAAAAATTTGGCTGGTTCATGTTCCAGGTAAAGTAAAAATACTTATCTAGCGTCTTTTGAGGAATGCTCTTCCATGTAGAGCAAATTTAAAAAGGAGATACATTAACGTAAATGACATTTGTCCTATATGTGGTAGAGCAACGGAAATTGAACAATATATATTACTTCGAGTTTGCTCAATCTGTTTGGTTATTATCTTCTGTGGACTGGAATATGTCTCTTAATACATCATTACATAATTGACTTGCTTCATAAATGCACAGAAGGAGGAGGTATGTATGATTATATGGAGTTTACGGACTCACCGCAATGAAGTTGTATGGCAACAAAAACTTCATGACAAATCCTTCATCATTAGTCAGGCCAGAACAACTTTACTAGAATGGCAAGCAGCACAGACGAGAAATAACATTCCATCCAAACAGCAGCAACAATCCCCATCCAAATGGCAAGCTCCATAACCGAACCAGTTTAAATGCAATGTAGACATGGCGCTATTGACATCTGGTTTTTATGGATTAGGAATGGTAGTCCGGGATTCTCAAGGACAGAATTGTGCTGACATATTAATGATTTTACCAGGTTGGCGAGATCCTTAAATCGGCAAGCTTTATATTTTCAAGAAGCTCTAAGTTGGATCAAAGGTTCTTCCTTTTTCCCCATATGTGTGGAAATGGATTGTCAAATAATTACTCAATTCTTGACATCTACACATATTTTTTCTTCTTACTTTTCAATGATTCTTCTGGATTGTAAAACTTTTCTTAATGAGCATCAATTTATCTCTACTGCTTTTATTAGGAAGCTAGCGAATCGGGTTGCTTATACAATAATTAGGGTAACTAATTCTATGTTTGGTTTTGAATAGGTGGTATGCCCTCCATTTTTTCTATATGATATTTTAATTTTAGATATTAATAATATGCGCTAAGCACACCTGATAACGTTTCAAAAAGAAAGTGGTCCGTCAATTGTAAATGTGAGGTGTGAGATTTGTTGTCGTATTTGTTAGCTTTGGAATACGAAGGTATGAAATGCATAATTAGAATAAGAGAAAATAATCTGTAGTGTTTATTGGGCCAAAGGCCCATGGGCCTATTCTGTGTTGCCAGCGAGAAAAGATGAAAGAAAAAAAGAAGGAAGAGGTTTAAGTGAGGTTTTAGGGTTAATAAGAGAAACAGAAGCCTCAGGAATGGCTAGTGGGATTATCGGAGGGAGAGCCACCTCCACTGTGATCCGAGCAGTCTGGAGGGCAACAGCACCAAAAAAAACAGCGAAAAAATCACCAACCGTAACAAACCCAACAAGTGTCTCATTGTCTTCCTCGATTCGCTTTCAGATTCGTCCCCAAAATTTCACCTTTCGTCACTGCCCTCGATTCTCTCCCAGGTCTTACAACAGCTCTTCTAATATATTATATTTACTTTTAATTAGTTGGATTTGTATTTTTGATGTGTTGTTTATAAATTGAAGGTTGGCTAGGAGGGAATTGAGCTCGCTTGTCCCATTGCATAGCGTTATTGCTTCTGCATGCCTTGTCTCCAATCTTCCTAGTGATGTCAGCTCCTCTGCCGAAGGTATACCACATTCTTGTTTCTTTGTACGCACTTTAATTTATATCCGTGATACTGAACCGAGGTACAGAGGGCCTTTACTATGGTATGGATAAGAAATTAGCTACATTTTGATGACCTAAGTACTAACTTGAGACGTTCACTCGTTGGGAAGCACGCTGATAGACGTGGCCGATGTTTATTGTTTAATGTCTATGAATCATTAGTGTAGCAGACGATCTGCTTAGAGGTTGGCCTGAGAATCTTGAGGAAATATAGGACTGGTTTAGAATCTATGGGGGAGCTCTCTTTTTGTATTTCGATGTAATTCTTGTCTCTTAATATGCATGCAATTACTTTGTTTATGAGGTTTAGAGAGAAACGTAGGATAAGATTTCCAAAGCCAGTGTTTGAAAACTAGACCTGGCAAGACATGTTACTTGTTCATAGGGTTGTGTTTTGCCACCTGACTCCTAAACAGCATCTTTCCCTAATCACTTCTTCTTAGCTTAGTCAGCAAATGCAGCAAGTTGGTGTGTATCAGACTTACATGCTCACGATGGTTCTGTTATAAGAATATTGGTTTTGCAGTTGCATTGCAGTCTCTGAGTTTGACTTTTACTTTAGGCTTGCAATTGCATTACGTTCTCTGGATTTGAGTTTTACCTGTTAACGGGGCGGGTTCTGATCATACCAGGCTTTGAACTTAGGGATGTCAAAAAGGGCCCGGCCCATTGACATCTCTATTTGGACTTTCTTGATTATTGCACATATGCTGTTTCAAAGGTGGATGCTGCGTGTTATCTCTTATAGCATACTTATCTTAAGTCATGGTTTCCAACCAACCATTAAACCCAGCACAATGACTTCACTGCCGGAGAAAAAAGAAAACCATGATTTTTCCTTGGGAAAAGAACATTTATGGATGTGGGTCGATTAAATATCCTTAATATAGTAGTTGATGATGTGAACACTATTGACACGATAATAAGCGGACAACTTGTTTGAGATTACAGCAAAGTGCCTTATATCAATGATCTAAACTTTGTGGTTCCACTGTTATATGTATTCCAGACATATCAATTTAAAGTTTTAGTTGTTTGCTAGGATTTGGTGCTAGGTTGCTTAAATTTGAAAGCATTGTATTAAACTGTCATTTAGGTGAAACTGTCTATAAAATAATCACTCGATTCTTCTGCTTGTTTTACTAATATGATGACTATTTCAACTGCAACTTGTGGAATGAAAATTTTGTTCCTATGATCAGTGTAGTGATCTGTAGCAGTTTATAGTTGAGAAACTATTGGAAGGTTGATGGTTAATGCTGCTTATTAGTATTATATGGTGGAAATAATCCTCAATTTTTGGATGATTTTTCTGTGTAGCCCTGTAACATTTTGTTTCAGTGCAAGGCTAATTTAACAGCGGGTAGTCACTCCTTTCTCAACCTTCAATAGTATTGAAACTAATAATGCTGATTTATAAAGCATAAAGATACTGTTTCCAGTGACAATTCAGACGCCAATATTAAAACAGTAAAATAAAATATGGTTAACAAAGAATAGAAAGCCTAATGTTTAAAGCTAGGGATAATGCATGATTTATGCTGAGATACTAATGTTTGCAGCTCTGACAAGTACTTCATTTTCATGACAGGGAGATTTGTTAATTATGTTAGTCCCATCTAATGTCAACTGTGCAACAAAGAGTTTCCTAATCGAACGGCTTCATCTAGATCCTTTTCTCTGGAAATGGAGATTCAGTTTTTCAGACTTCAGTTGCTGATCAAGAGTTGTAATTTTGTAGCTACTCTAAAGGTCTCTCTAAATATTCTCGTACTTGATCATATGGTGGATTGGCTTTTGATGATCTAACTTCTGATAAGAAATCCGATGAGAATGATTTGCTGTTAATGATTTGATTGAATCAATTCAACAATAAGGTTAAACTCTACTAGAATCACTGTGTGGCTGTGAGATTGTAAATGTCACAGATCATCAGTTTAGTACAGTTAAAGTCTAGATGGATATTGATCAATCAAAGGTTGAGTGATTTCCTCATTTTGTGTTTTACTGATCGTCATACTTAATATTTCCAAAATTTCCTTGTACTCCAACAACTGATATATGATATCTAGAGGTAATTTAGTCAATGATTAATCACCATGGTCACAGAAGTCATCAAAATAATTGTTTCTTATCTTGTTTTCTGAGGATGAGACGAATCAATTGTCTTTTGATGCTAGAATCAACAGCCTGTCTATACTTAAAACCATTTCTTCAACTGTGCAAGATATTAGCTGATGTGTACACTTGATTCTATTTACCATTTATTATTATTATTATTATTTTATTTTTAAATTCAACAAATTACTAAAGTTTCTGCAATGGCAAATGAAAGGAGATGACCCACTTCTGAATCCACTTTGATATCAAGACAAAGTTTATTCTCTCTTTCCAAGTTTCTGACTGGCAGATAGTTTCTGACTGTTAGGTATGTTACTGTCTTTATTCTTTCATTTTGACATACTGGACCATGAACTGCACAGTGATGCAAGCAAATTGAGTGATGGCAAGCAAATTGATGCCTGAATTGTACAATCTGCGGTTCTATGCGTTTGTCTGTAATGTTTTCTTATCAAATGTGGTACGAAGATAGTGTTTTTTGATTTAATGTAAGGTGAATAAGTGGTGCAATAATTGACTTAGCTTATATCAATTATTGTCACGCAATGACACCAATTAAAAACATGGAGTAAGCTTGGAGGACTGAAATCGCACATGCAATTAGTAGCTGTGATGTCATGATACTATTGATTAGTAATTTTCCAAGAAAACACCAAAGTTAATTAAGGGTTCGTGCAATAAACTGTTTCAAGTAGTTGATGCTTCTTTTCTTAAAAAAAAAAAAGGTAGTTGATGCTTCTTCTTCAGTTGTTGGGTGTGTTTTTGATATCATAATCCATATTAATTTTTTGTTACGAAGATCTAGAAGCACAGTTATACCCCCTCAGGTCCTCCGTCCTCTTTACCCTGTCTCAACTCTATTTGATTTCATTTGTTTGATTTCATTTCAGCTATACATTGAAGTGGAGCCTACATAAATGTATAGCTGAGATGAAGTGGAACAAAATTGGGACAGGACAGATGGGATAGAGAATCTTGTCCCTAGTTATACCGGTTGAGTTTTGCTCTGAGGTGAACCCTTACTTTAAGGCAACAGTCTGTAGTTGAGCGGTGCAGTCAACCCTAACTTGGTGGGGTCGGAGCACCCAATCCTTTGCCACTTAATCATGTGCATTCGTTTGCGTGGATCTTACGTAAATATATGGATAAGATTTATTGAAACATAGTAAGAATTGGTTAACTGAAATAGAAGATCTGATTCTAATTTACTAAAAGTTGGATGTCCGACTCCATTTTATTCGATTTTGTGCTAGCTTTTCATTTTCTCACAAAAAATTCCAATAAATGTGAATAAATTCAAGATCTAAAAATAATTTTATATCATACATCTAAAAAATAGTTTTTCCAGTTTTTATATTAATAAAATTGGTAGTCGTTACTCTTCTAGTGGGACTAAATAGTTATCGGAATAGATTAGCACATGTATTAGCTACACGTTGTTTTCTTTTGAATGTGTTAAAAATTAGATAAAAAATTAAAAGGTTAATTATAAAAATATCCTAAACTTTGATTAAATTTGTAATTATAGCTCAAATTTTAAAATTTTTAATTCTAACCTGACGTAACAATATTAGCTTCTCTGTTCAATTTTTTGATGTGACATTTCACGTGTTAATTTTTTTTATTAGTACATGTCAACAGTAGTGAAAGAATAAATATTAATTAATGAAACGATGTCGTTTAATTATATAAGTAAAAAGCGTTTTTGACTGTGAACTCTCACCCCTTCAGTCATTTTACTTTACAACTGTATTTATAGATGAATGGGGTTAGGTCATTTTAAAAAAGTGAGAAACTCTCACCTCTTTTGTTCATTTTGCTTTCTGACTGTATTTATAAATGAAGGGGGTTAGGTTATTTTTAAAAAATGACGATGTTTACTTATACGATCCAACGACGTCTTTTCATTAATCAAGATTTGTTCTGTTAATTACTGCTGACCTGTACTAATAATAAGGGTTTATGGACATGTGATATGTTATGTCAGTAAATTTAACGAAAAAATTAACGTCGGGTTATAATTGAAAAAAATTGAAAGTTTAATATTTTATTGTCAAAATTTAAAACTTGAGCTATAATTACAAAATTAATCAAAGTTTGAGAATTTTTTAATTAACCAAGAATTAAACTAGCGGTAAAGTTCACATGTTTAATTAGTGCTGTACCATCATAAAAGTAAAATATCAAAATTTAAAAAAATATTGAAAAATAAAATTATTTTTACTGATATGAAAGTTAAAAGCTTGAGTTAAAATAATTTTAAAGTAAAATTAATTGATTTATTATGGTTGATAAAAATAGTTAATTTGTGAATATTAGTTGAATAATTAATAAATTGGTTAGTTTATTTTAATAATAAAAATTATTAAAATAAATTAAATTGAACAAAAAATAATCGGTTTAATATTTTTTACAAATGAACCTGTCGAATATTGATTACGAGTTTTTAATCATCAGTTGTTCCTAATAACTTGTTAACATTTTCCCTTAAATGTTGAAAATTATAAGAACAGGCTTATGTATAGCTTGGAATTTGTTTAATTAGAGCTTGACATAAAAAGGTTTAAATTATTATAAAAATGTTTCTGAAAATTTTGGCAGCCTCTGTGCATGAGAACTGCTTTCACTTCTTCAGCGTCTGTGACATCATTTTATGTTTAAACCAAACACTTTCATAACATTTTACGTGAGCAGAATCAATCTCCTCCAACTATTTTATACTAGACAATCATGGAGGAACATGCCCTTCTACTACTGGTAGGACCTCACCATATTACTCTCCATTGAAAACATTCCTCGTCCTCTGATTCCTAGTCCAGGATAAGTTATATATATATATACTCATCAGTTATTTCTTGATAAACTGAGAGGTATTTGGTTGTTTGACTGTGTCAAACTGTTGATAATCATATTTAATAATCAGCTGATTAGGTTGGTGAATTGAAACTAATACTCTATTTTTGATATAATGATTTTGTAAATTACTCAAGTTGTAATCTTTTATTATTGCTTTTCTTTTACCAAATGCTAATATCCTATTATATTTTGATTTATGGTCATAATTTTATTTAAATATTCCTCCACTCTTTCTTATTATAGTTAAACAATTAAAAAAACGTACCTGAGAGTCTATAAATTTACCTTAACAATAAGTTGTTAATTCAACAAAAATAGGAAAAATAAGCATTACTATAACTAAGATATCAAAAGACACATGTTAATGATAAATAAGTTAATATATTAGAAAAATGAACTTTAAAACTCAGGGTGCAAGTGAGTTAGTAAGGAGCTTTTTTGATTTAAATGAGGTCTCGGGTTCAAATCCACCCTCATTTATGCAACCGTTTAAAACTTGGGGTCAGAACTTTGCCTCCCGCAAGAAACCTACCTGGCTCAGTGGAAATTAGTATGGGTGTGGATGACTTAAAAGTGTCTTCCTATAGTTGGGATCTTCCTAAAATACCTATTGGGTAACAAAAAAAAAAGAAAAAAATGAACTTCAACTTGATTAATACAAAAAAAGAAAATAGTAATAACGACAACAATAACAATAATAATACTGTTATTATTATTATTATTATTATCATTATATGTTTTATGTTACTTATAAATTTTTTACAGGCACATCTTTATAATTTTATATAAAAATAATTAATTTTATTAAACATCTTTAAATTAATTAATAGTTGATATTATGTACTAGTTAAATTAAGTAATATAAATTTACTGTAAACTAATCCTTGATAAAATCAACTATGCTGGCATATAAGCTTCGACCTATTGATTTTCTCTCTCTCAAACATTTAGCTATTACTTTCATAAACTAGGGTTTTGGAAGAAGAGAGACAGAAAGTGATCACTGACTCAAAACTGTAAAATATGTAGACATGGGTTAGATCTTAGTACTTGCCAGATGATGCTTGACATCCTAAATTTTAACATGGAGACCATAACCATAAATGACCAGACAACCTTTCGATTATGTTGGTTCAGACAATTAAATTAAGTATGAAGTACGATAAGATCAGATAGGCGAAACAAGGCAGACTGTACCATCAACTAATCCAAATTTAACGTTCATCTCTTTCACTTGGCACAAATAAATAAATAAATAAATATATATATATTAAAAAGTAAAAATTAAAATGTATTTAGTAAATTATTACAGAAGGAAATAATTTACTCTAATAAAAATAAAAAAAACAATTGATTGGTTGTAGATCCCAAAGTCAAAATTGTCATTATTGAAAACTCCATTTTTGTCATTTCATATCAAATTAGTAGCTGATATCAAAAAATGGAATTAAAATCATGCCATTATCAATTTTAAAAATCGAACTAGAAGTGAAATCAGTAAATTAAGAAATATAAGTTTTAAAAGATTCAATTGGTATTAGATTGTCGTAAAATTTATTAAAAATTAAATAAAATTAAAAATTTTGAAATATTTTTGAAAGAACCTATCGAAGAATTTAAATTTTATTGAAAAAGAGGTTGTTAAATAAAAATTAATTTATTTATTTTTTATTTATAAAAATTGATTATTTTACTAAACTAACTAATTAACAGGTTAATTTTTAATAATAAAAATTATTAAAATAAATTAAACCAAAAAATAAAAATTAAGACTTTCTTTTTTGCTTTTAATATAATTATTATGTGAATGATAAAAAAAGAAAAACTTGAATATATATATATATATATATATATATATATATATTCTCCCCATATTTTTGGGGGGAACAAATTTGCTGTTATTAAATTGTGCTGTTGTATCTTAATAAATCTCAGCCATTCATTACAATAAATTAGACTGCTAAGATTGGCTGCTCCCATTTTTGGGGGGTGAGATCAAGCTTCCATTTTAAATCATTTGTTCCCTTTTACTTGCTTCCAACATGATCTTCCTCTAAAATTTAATGCGGAGATGGCTCCAAAGCACCTACCTTGGCCTTCATCCACTTACACTCCAGCATATCAATATCTTTTTCTTCCTTCCTAGTATAAGCCAAAAGAGAAACATCCTATTGTTCATCCCTTCAGATCTCTCTCTCTCTCTCTCTTTGTGTTGAAGAATCCAACCGTACATAAAGACTGTCACCCCCCAAGATTTGATCTTGTTTTCAACAATGAGAGATGTAGTTTCTTGTTTTAGTGAAAACGCTATCGATGTATCTCGCTCTTCATGTTCTAGTTACTTAAACAAGGCTTGTATGTCTCCAAATTTGATCCCATCTGTCCAGAATGCAGTTGCAAGCTTGTACAAAATCATCCTCTCAACTAGAAAACAGGTGACGGTTTTAGTCACTTGGTGCAGAAACCAAACTTCGCAAGGCCTTAGCATCAACTTTGGAAGCGACCCTTCATCATCTTTCAAGATCAATACTAATGACAAGCTGTTTAGGAGGAAGAGAGGCAACAAAGTGATCGAACTTGAGAAATTCAAGATTGAAGTGTTCTGGGACCTTTCTTCTGCTAAATATGTCAGAGGACCAGAACCTGTTGGCAACTTCTATGTTCTAGTCATGGTTGACTCGGAGATTGGCCTTGTAATGGGCGACCTGGGAGAAGAAACTATCACCAAGATCAAGTTCAAAACTAACACGCCTTTTGCTAAAGTAAGTCTCCTCTCGAGGCAAGAGCATTGTGCAGGAAACACTTTGTATGCAACCAAAGCAAAGTTTTGTGATTCAGGAATTCAACATGATATCTTGATCAAATGCAGTGGAGAAAATGAAGGGCTAAAACACCCTGTTTTGTCAGTGTATATCGACAAGAAGATGGTGATTCGAGTAAAAAGGCTTCAATGGAATTTCAGAGGCAACCAATCCATTTTTCTTGACGGGTTGCTTGTGGACATGATGTGGGATGTTCATGACTGGTTCTTCAATCCGGCTTCAGGATATGCAGTGTTCATGTTCAGGACAAGAAGTGGAATGCACAATAGGTTGTGGCTTGAGGAGAACATGGTTCAGAAAGAGCAACAGAAAGTGGAATTCTCTTTGATGATCTATGCCTATAGGAACCTTTGAAGAGATGCATCTCTGTATTCTTTTGGTTTCTGTCAGTCTTTTACATGATTACATCTAATCTCTTTGATTTTAGGATCTTCATCAGAAGATTTGATTTTGGTTCTCCTTTTTTTCTTTTTCAAAGTTGCATGCATAAACATTAAATTGTTTTTGAAACATAATAATTTAATTGTGAAATGAAGCTAAGTGAATTTAAATAATACTAATTAAAATCTTTTATAAATTAATAACATGTATGCTAAAATAAATTGAATATTCTATAATTTTCACCGTCAATACTCAGTTAAAGTCCTAATAAAGGGCGAAATCTGGAAAGATTTGATAATATGTAACCATACTCTTACCTAGTAGAGAGGTTGTTTCCAATAAATCCACGTAAAGCATACAAAAAGTAAATTAGTTTTATTTTATTAGCTAGTGAATAAATCCTTTTTTTGTTTAATTAATCATCAATTTGTTTTTTATTATAAATTAATTTTGTTTCATATCCTTTTCTTTAGAGATGTTAAAACCCGCCTGACCCAATTTTGGCCTGAGTTGACCAGGCCACCGACTAAGGTCGGGTGGGCTAATGGTCGGCCTGTACTCGATCGTTTTAATAAAACGACGTCGTTTTGTTAAAAATAACACCATTTTTTAAGTTTTTCTTTTAAAAAATATAACAGGTCGAGTTAGCTCGGCCCGCTCGTGACCCATCGGGCCATGGATTGACCCATCCTTGCCTCTCGGGCCACAAACCTGGCCTGGGGTTGGGCAGGCTCTGGGTCGACCCATTTACATCTCTTCTTTTCTGTACTAATTATATGTTCATTCTTTATTATTAAACATCTTAAAGATTTTAGAAAAGATAATTAAACATGACAGAGAAAGAAGCCTATTTTTTTTTGACATTAAAACAACCACGAGAGAAAATAAATTAATAAAGAGGAAACAAAAACTAATCCCTAAGCCAGCAGGCTTTATTCCATACACCTAGATCTAGGCCTTCTCAGAATTAATCACTGGGAAAGAAACATCGGAAAGAATAACAGAAGAAAGAAAACTTGGTAATGCATGCCAAGTAAAATGATTTGCATGTAACAGAGTTACCCTTGTCAAAGAATGAGCGGTTCTATTAGCATTTCGAGACGTCCATAGGAAGGACAGATGTTGGAAGTGAGTCTTTAGCTCCTGACAGTTAGCAAACACTAAACCAATTTCGAAGAAATTAGAAGAACTAGAATTGAGACCATCGATAACCTCTAAATAATTTGATTCTAACAGGACATTGTCCAAATTAAGCCTTTTAATCCAGGCTAAAACCTCTTTGATAGACATGGTTTCTGCTAGAGTGACATTGGTACAAAAAGGAATATGCCACAAAAAGCCCAAAATAAATTTACCATGATGGTCGCAAAAGATAGCCTCAAAACCTGATTTGTTTCGTCTTTTATCAACCGAAGCGTCAACATTGCATTTGATTCAACTAATTGCAGGTTGTTTCCACCCTAAAGAATGACTAGGCTTATTAGATACAACCTGCACTTGCCCAAACATACTTTTTGCCGCTTTTCAGTCTCGAATATAATCATCCGCAAATGACACAATAATATATGTGAAAGTATCTTGTTGTTTCCAGCAAAAGAGATTCCGGTGAAACCACAAATTCCAACAGATAGTAAGGACTTTATCTCTAAGCTCCAAATTATCTCCACATAGCCAAGCAATAATACAGTCCTTAATAATAGCGCTATGTAAAACAATACCTGAGGACGTACATACGTTACGAGTATGAGGGCAGGTAGGCAAGACATGGTCCATAATCTCCACTGCACCATAGCGTGAACAAGCGGGGTCCAAATTAACCCCATGCGTTAGGATGCGCTGTTTACAAGGAACAAAGTCACGCAAAATACGCCAAGTAAACTCTTTAATCTTGGGGGGAAGACGAGCACTCCAAATGTCATTCCACGGGCCCATCACATCGTAACCTTGATTACCTGACAATAGAGAAATAGCAACCCTATATCCAGACTTCACACTATAAATCCCGTTCTTTGTGTGATGCCAACAAAGGGTATCTTTTGGCCTAGATGGAGAAATGGGAATTTGGAAAACCTGTGACGCCTCTTGAGGAACTAAAATACCATTGATCAGAGAAGAATCCCAATTCAAATTAATATGATCAATCAGCTCATTAACTTTCATCTCAGACATACCATGTAAAGGATTCGAGAGCACACAGAAATTAGAATTATTGAGCAGCCAAGGATCTTTAAACACCAAGATCAAAGCACCATCACCCACCCGCCATCTAACACCCTTCTCTAGAAGACTTTTAGCTGAGTAGTACTTTTCCAAATGAGACTGGGTTTCTTCCTTCTCTTGCATGTAGGAAATCAGAATTCGGAAAATACCGGGCCTTAAAAACCTGGCTCGCTAAAGAATCTGGGTATGTTAGAAACCGCCAACCCTGCTTGCACAACATCACTAGATTAAAGCACTTCAAGTCATGAAAACCCATGCCGCCTAATTTCTTAGGAACACACAGTCGTTCTCATCTAACTCAATGAATTTTAACACGGTCGCCTGAAGAAGAACTCCACCAAAAAGAATTCATCATCTTTTGCAACTCATCACAAATGCCCAGAGGGAGCCGGAAAACACTCATACAATAAGTAGGAAGGGCTTGAGCAATTGTTTTCAAAAGAATTTCCTTGTCTAGTCTTGAAAGAAGCTTGTTCTTCCAACTAGTAATTCTTTTACTCAAGCCATCCTTCAAAAAGGCAAAAACCTACTTTTTATTTCTCCCAATCAACGAAGGTAACTCAAGATAGCGACCATGGGCAATAGGATTAGAAACCCCCAAAATATTAGTGATAGCCTGTCTAACATCTTGCTTCGTATTAGAACTAAACATGACGCCCGACTTCTGCAGATTGATTGCTTGACCCGACGTCTCTTTATAGATAGAGAGAATATTCTTAAGATGACCACAGTCATTAGGAGAAGCTTGGAAAAAGAAGAAACTGTCATCTGCAAAGAAAAGGTAAGAGATATTAGGAGCTCCCTCACATATGCTAACACCATGAGTATCTCCTCGCAACTCTGCTTTACGCAGAAGCGCTGAAAGACCTTCCACACACAAAATGAAAAGAAACAGGGAAAGAGGATTCCCTTGTCTAAGACCCCGTTTCAGACTAATAGGCCCCACACTATTGTCACTAAATGCCACAGAATAATTGACAGTAGTCACACAAAAACGACAAAAATGGTTACAATCACAATGCTCGGGAGCATACAGTAGACACGCCAAAACTACGGCGTGAAATTAATGAATTAAATTTTAAAATAAGATTGAGTTTGGATATTAGTCCAAACAAATATCCAAACTCAATCCAGCCGTGAGGATATTTTGAATCTTAACGATCTTAATAAAATATAGAACAAACTTTATTGTTTTGAATCGTTAAAATTAATCTTTAACATTTTTAAAACATTCAAAATAAATCCTACATTCAGATTGGATCGTCGATTCAGGGTCTTCCAATCCAATCAAATGATCGGCGACGAAGAGAAATTGCTCGGCATGTCGGACTATAAAGGGGGTTGAGTTGTCGTAACGGCCAGCAATTCAAGGCTGCGAATCACTCACAAATCGATAAGGCAATAATTGTTCCACGTTTAACGTTAAATTGTTTTTTATTTTTAAATAAAAAGTAAATCCGATTGTCACATAACAAGTAGGACTTTCAGACCTACTGTCTAAAATATATAAATATGAACTTCATTGTTACGTAATAAGTGAGATCTAGTGTTTAAAATGTACAATCAATAATTCTGGCTATCATGTGATTATGAGATTCACTTTTTGATTAATTTAAAAAATTAATTATATGACGTAGAATAAAAAAATAATATAGTTTTGATACGGGCATAATATTTGACTGTGCGGAAGTTAACTCATTCAATACCAAAATTAAGACAGGAAACCCTTATTGGATGAAGTTTTCTTGCACAAGAATGGGTACGACTCAACACTGATGGAGCTTATTCCAGGTCCACATCGTAGGCCACAGCGAGAGGCATCCTTCGGGATAGCACAAGGCGTTGGAGAGGGGATTTTGGGCACAATATAGGATTTTGTACACCAGTATGTGCTGAGCTATGGGGGGTCTTTTCCGGATTGCAACTTACATGGATACTAAGATTTCGAAAGGTTGAACTTGAAGTGGACTCTCAGACAGTCATTAAGTTGCTATCATCCTCCGAAGCATCCCAAGTTCCTTATCACACTCTACTCGTGGGGACATAACAACTCCTCCAACGAGAATGGATTGTGAAAACTAGGCATATTTACCGTGAAGCTAATCGGGCTGCGAATTGGCTAGCAAACCACGTCAAGAAGCTTACACTTAGTATCCATTGGTATCTAAACCCGCCTGAGGGTTGCTCTTCTATCCTACTAGAGGATAATTCAGGGGTCGTTTTTTCCTGAATTGTAACTTAGTTTTAATGTACTTCTCTTATTGAGTCAAAAAAAAAATGCCCACAAGGCAGGTCACACTCATTTTACAGATACTTGGAACATGGTCAGGGATGCCAAAACGTAACCTTGTCCCAAGTTCATGTCCCTCGTCAGCATCATCACTCTTCAATGGAAAAGTTTGTCAAGGTTTTCAAGATCTTTCATACCTTAAGTGTCTGATTAAGATCAGCTGTGCATGAAGTTGAAGAGAAGTGAAATCCAGGAGAGAGAAGCAAGTAACAGAAGAGACTGGCAGAAAGACCAAGAGAGGTTTGAAAGTAACAGTTTCTGAGATCTACATATGATCATATCATATGGTTTGTAGGGGATGAAACATTTCTATCTGGAAATCCAGATTTTTCCCGAAAAGACAAGCGGAAGCATGATAGACAGTTTGAAAGGAGGAAATTGAGGATCAGAAGGGGAGAACCTAAAATCTCCTGTTTCTTGAGAGAATCTACTACTAATCTTGGGATGATCTCGTGAATAATGAGCTACTTTGCTGTCTGTTCTTTCTATCATTGAGTGGCCTCAGGCCAATAAAAGAACAGAGAACATACATTCCTCTCATTTCTCATTTTATCTTCTCTTTTGGTTCTCAATCATTTTGTTGGCTGGAATTTAGATTGTCCCAAGGAACTTCCTTTCTTTCACTAGAATTTCACTTACAGGCTGAAGATTCTGCTGCACGTTTCTCCTTTTCTGATCTCACTTTTGTTATATCTGAAGGATGGGTTGTGAGGCCAAATGTTCTGTCACCACTCACCCATGTGTGTGTATTCATAAGGGTTCACATGCTATATGTTTGAAACTTGAACCATTTGGTTTTCATGCATTCTTTTTATATTCGTGAAACCATAGTCGATATTTTTCAGGTACGTGATCAATTTTATCCAAGTGCTGTCTTAATGTATTTCTACTCTTTAAGAAAGTTGGGATGGGACTTTCCCATGCATAGGAAGGCACAGTTCATAATGTTAGCAGCCATGGAAAATCTTTGTCTGCAGATCCATTTCTGGAAAATCGATTATGGGATACAAGGAATAGGGACACATATTTAAGGCTAACCCTTTGCTTGTGTTATCAATTATCCTTTCTTTAAGATTTAGCAGCAAGATCAGAAAGTAATCTGATCACTACTGCTGTATTGAATTCAGAAAAGGGTTCAGGAAAAAACCATTTATTTCATAACAGGACAACCTGTCTGTTCATTGCAATGCAAAATGACCATAAAAAACAACAGGACAATTCAAAAGTGAAAAAAAAAAAACAAAAGTTGAAACACAGAGAAAATCACACACCATTACAAGACCCGCAGTTTAATTCTGGGATTAAGGTTACATCGATCAAACGGGTGGCTTAACTCGAACAGTTGTGAAATCAAGAACCACAATTTTCTCGATAGCTGCAGAAAATATGGCAGAGTATTCAGCATGATTGGGATGGTTCTGAAACGCAGTGTAACCTTCCTTCTTCTCAAAAGTCATGGAGAAAGCATGTGTAAAGCCTTGAGTAAGCATCTCATGCCCTTCCATTTCCTGTCCCCTGCATGTCAAGACAAAGTGCAGATATTAACTGCAGCAGAACTTCCATTAAAAATGGCTTTTGTGAAGTAGTTTCTGAAATTTTTATTCAGTTTCCAGGAAATATTAAGTCAGGTTAAGAAACTTAGGTAACTTGTAACAGCTGGAAATGGCTACTTCTTGTTGACTCTAAGAGGAGGCGTTGCATGTTCTTGGTGGTTAGTTGCTTAAACAGAAATTAGTAGTCTCGTGCTCCTAGTTCATCCATCAGGATTCATTTTAGGACACAATAAAAGGAAGAACAATATTTTCAAACGCCATGAATGATCATTACTTGAAGCTTATATAGGGAACCAGAGAGGATGGGATGAACACTCACCATTCAAAGGACTTGACATGATCGATCTCTGAAACCAGCTTCTCCATTCCTTTAACGAGGTCCTCCACTGGAGAACCTTCCTTAAACTTAACAATCACCAAGTGCTTGAACTCTGCCATGGCTATTGAACCCGTAAGCGAAAATGTTTCTCTTAAACTCTAGTATTTATATCCATACACAAACCCTGCACCTACCGTTCATATATCAACTTCCAGAGTCACATCCTATAACACTTTCCAGGTTTCACCCCCCTAGTAAGTGACCAAAAATATTACCCTCTCCTAGTGGAGAATCTGCAGCTTAGGATATGGGAAGATGTACAAGTAGATTTCAGAGTCATCAACCCCTCCATTGCTCCATCTCACAGTAAAATCCTGTCCCCTCCATATTGACTTACCCTTTCGCTTTTGCACATGAAATGGGTCCTTCATGTTTCGTGTGTCTACCATTTCCTTCAAACTTGAATTTTTGCGTGATCTTTATATATTTCCTTACGCATCATCCACTTCTGACATCCCTCTCCTTTTTTTTTCTTTTCTTTTTTTCTGATTTCGAAGGCTAAAATGCTTGCAATAACTTATTTTTTTCCTCCATGTCCTTTACATGTGATCCGAGGATTAAGACTTGGAAGAAGGTAACATTCATAATAACCCTTATCTTTAAGGAATCTTACCATGTGTGGTTATGATCATCATGATCATGGATTCTAAACGCAGCTAGCAGAGCTTGATTAGATACCATGTTTTGTCAGTTAGTATCTGACGACCATTTGATTCAGTCAATTCATAAGATCTGCTTAGATTTAGAGCTAAAGCTACTCCCCAAGCTGTAAGGCATGATTTCTCCAATAATCTTATGACAATTGAAAAATCCAAAGGCGAAGTTCCACAAAATTTCTGTTATGTCATTGTTGTTTTTGACTAAAATTTATAGCTGCTTCTCACAAGATTTCCAAAAATTCTTTTGTATGCAAAAAAATTAAGCGCACGTCATATAAATCACACACACAAAATATAAGAAATTTGATAACGCAGTTCTGCACATATAGTCTATGTCTGCAGAATCCTCACTCAGATTAATTAACTTTCATGGTAATACAACAAGCTTATACAAGGTTATTACGGAACTGACACCACTCACCCTTTAATACTATCTACTTGTACTTATTTCTTGAAAGTATCTCACATCCAATAGCATGATCAACTTATACCAACCTCATCAGTTGATTTTGAAAAAAAAGAAAAACTCAAATGATTAAATCAAGGATGAAGGAAACAAAGATACTTGAGTCAATGAAAATATCTCAAATAAATTAAAGTAAAAATAATCCCAAAAATGGAATATTTTAACAACAATAATTTCTAGAGCTTTGCTTTCTGAGTTTATGTAAACTTTAAACTAACATTAGCTAATGGATACATGCTCAAACTGTATGGTCATTCATTGAAGATGAAGATCGATGAGAAAAAGAAGTGGAACTTAAGGGTTACAATTGGATCATATTTAAGTGAGCTATATAGAATAAAAGACATTATATCTTAACTAAAATCTTAAAATAATGGATTATTAAGTCAATGTCTTTTACAATTCATTTTAATTTTATGTTATTTTTGTTGAGAAATTAGATTTTAGAATAATGGATTATTAAGTCAGTTTCTTTTACAATTCATTTTAATTTTATGTTATTTTTGTTGAGAAATTAGGTTGAGATCTGTTGTTCTTGCATACAACATAACAATTACGAAAATCTTTTGTATTTTAATTTTTCAAAAATTAAGATCATTTTAAATTTTATAAAATAATTAACACATAAATTATAATAAAGCGTGAATTTTAACTCGTACCTTTTTCTGAAACTTGATCATTTTCTTACTGTATCTCTTGAACCATTTCCGAATTTAGTTCATTTTGACTACCATAATTATACAAATGTCTTACTTCTAATGGTATCTACAAAACGTGTTGAGATAACTCGGTAACTATATAGAGAGAGGCAATGAATGCTAGTTCCTTAAAGGTTAAACTTATTTATAATAAGTCTTTGATATTTTAGTAATTTAATTAAAATTACATTATAATTTCAATTAAATTTTAATTAGAATTATAAATAATTATAATTAAATATCAATTATGCCCAAATAAGATTCAATATCTCATGTTGATATTTATTTATTAAATATCTCATATTTAATTATAAAATTTCTCAAACTTTACAATCAAGGTCAACTTGATTAAAATATATTTCGCTTTACAATCTGCTCTTTATATGTGACCCATTAGATTCTCAAATATGTTAGCAACGGATACAAATCTAACCTTAAATCATATTTAGGATTAGATAAATTAAACTCTTTTAATTTATCTTTAATTAAACAATTTATATCTATAAATCAAGATTAACATCTAGCAATATATCGTGACCATCAAAATATTTAGAAATGCCAAGTAGTTTTGACTAACCATTTAATACATGATTTTTTTTTTGGTATCACTCAATCATTTCATCTTACAATATTATAATTAGACATAAACTATGAAAATAATGTTTACTCTATTCGAGTTCAATCATATTAGTTTTCTACCATTAGTAATTGATTTTATTAATAATGTTTGAAACTATTTATGACTAAATATTCTTCCTTATTACTTTAAGACGATGAATCATATATTAATTACTTAAATACGTTCATATAGTTCATGTTATATCCAATGATTACCAATTGCATTATCATTGACTAAAATAAGTCATAAGTAGTATAAAAATATAACAATTCCTATATGTTTTGGTGATCTCGAGTTATATTATCACTTGTATAATTATCACCATAAGAATTTCTATAGACATATAAATAATGTTCTAAATTGATTTCTCATATGGTATCAATTTAGCGAAATTGTCCTCTAACATGTACCCAGTTGTTTGTTTAAATATTTTCATACTTTAGTCTATGAGATTGACTACTTTCTTCATAAGAAAATATATATATAATGTGCACTAGTATTTTTATACTCTATTAATGTTCAATTTTAATAGAACAATTTTGAGATAATACATAAATACAATAAAAATCTCGCAATTATAATCTATCTTAATTTCATTTACAATGTATAAGTATCTCTTAGAATTCTCATATACATCTAATTATGTATAAGATAAAAATATACATCTTTATTCATAGAATTTCACCGTCTTATCTTTTATATTAATATGTGGTCGAGAATTTTTTTAAATTGAATTAAATTTATATAAAATTGGAGACGCCATATTTCAATTTAGAACTCTAAAATCATAAATAATAAAATTTATTTTTTATATGTATAGCTCACTTTACTATTTATATTATTTTCTGAGACGAGATATATCCGCATATGAATTACAGAACTAAGACCACAACGCCCACTGCAGAGACTGTTCTGTTTAAGACCAAGCTGGTATTCCAAGCAGCTTGAAAAACCATTTATGCAATTAGGATTTTTTTTTTGGTTAGACCACGAGGTGTCTTAATAGAATCTTAATTATGAGAAGGTATCTTTAAGTTATCCACTCTCAAATTAATTCTTGCTCACACCGGATCAGCCTATAAGGAGTAAAGTACTGATCAAATAGATTTTTCTATTTTTAAGACTCGAATTCGAGACTTTTAATTAAGAGATAAAAGTGATGAATCACTCAGATCAACTTGTTTGATTTACAATTAGGATTTTTTAATAGCAAGTCTTTATCACGTTAGAAGCTTTTGACCAAAATGAATGCAGTATTGAGGTTTTGCAATAATTACAGGTCAAGTCCAGTTACATATTTTGCTTTTTATTGCCACTTTAGTCTTTAAAAGAGAAGCACTATGAAGAAAGGCAATTGTAGGCTCTTTTTGTCGTTATTGCTTAGCTTTAATCCTCAACATTGACGTTTGATTTCCTTCCATTTTCTTTGCCTGTTTAACCACAGACATCGGACTGTCCACATTTGTAATCTTCCAAGATCATCTAATCTTTGCACATATCATCTTTTTCTATCTTTTTCGGTTGTTTTAACGAAGTTAAATCTCATCTATATATTTATGTAAAATTTACGTAAATATGTAAATAAGATTTAATAAAATATGATAGAAATATCATAACTAAATCAGAAAATTTGATCCCAAGTTTGTGAGAAAAATAAGGATAAAATCGTTGGAACTCTTTGTGGTTGTGTTGTCGGACTTTTAAAAATTATTAATAATTTTTTAGTTCTAATTTTATAACACATTTTTTTATCTTTAACTATTGCCATAAACTTTAATAAAAATCTTAAATCAACTAATTTTTTATTCGATTTAGTTTAATATTCTTTATTATTAAAAACTAATTAGTTTATTAATTAATTGACCTATTTTATAAACTGTTTGGTTTTCATAAATTAAAATAAACTGATTAATATTTATTTAATTTAAATTTGAATTTTTCAACAAGTAAGGATAATCTTTTTAATTTTTAGTTTTATTCAATTTTTAACCAATTTTATAACCACTAAATATCAGTTGAACTTTTTAAACTTTGAATCTCTTGTCTTACCGATTTAATTTTTAGTTTGGTTGGTTTAATCAAGTTTAAATTTAAGGTTTTTTTTTTCCAAAATTCAACTTAAACATTGAGGTTGGGCCTATTCTTAACGCTATTTTTTCCTATCAGTTTAAATTTTTATGTCTTAAAGTCATGTTTGTATACCTTTTTTTTCTCCCACTTCTCCCATTAAGTTTCATTTAGATAAAAAAAATGAATATCGATTTTTGAATATATATTCTAATTATTAAAAAATTTTGGATATAAGTTTCATTTGGAATATATATTGTAATTTTTTATTATTAAAAATTTTGATTTTATTTTTAGTTCTTTATTTTATTTACATTTATTTATCTTTATTATTTACATTTATCTTTATTATTTAACTTTTTATTTAGATTTAGTTTGATATATTAAAAAAATTAGATTTATAGAGTTAGAATACTATTTTAATACATTAATAGTATATATCTCTTACAAGAAGTGGAGAATTTTCTTTAATGGATAAAAGCCTGACGAAGCAATGCCTCGTAGAGGTAAAAGGTTTACGAGTTGTGAACTTTTCTCAAAGAAGAAGCAATGACAATATCTAGAAAATAAACATCTGTTAACTTTGTGCGAGCAGCTACGGTAATACAAATAATACAAGCTTTATCTAGAATGATTTGACCTAAAGCATCTATAGGTAATTTTTTAAGTCCGTCGTCAAATCTCAAGACTCGACTCTGAACAGATAGCGGAAACTTCAAAGCAGAAATGCGGTAGGGGTAGAGGAAATTTCCGATCACTTTATCATTCCCAAATTATAATCCAAAAAGACATAAGTCTTACGAATTTTGAGAAAAAGAAAAGGAAAAATAAAAAAGAAATTCTTGTAATCAATTAAATAATTAGAATATCCATAAAAAGGTTGTGAGTGCTGACTTCAATTATATGTACACAAGTAAGGAGTACTCCTGCCGACAAGAAGGGTAACACCTCGTGCGGGAATTATGTTAGGATTGCACGTCTTATGCACATATCCGACAGTGACGGGGCCGGTGCAGCTTAGAAAGTTGACGATAAGGGAGTGAAGATTAGGGATGGCAACGAGATGATCTGAATCTAATTTGATTGGATTAAGATAGTTTGTTCTTTTCTGTTCTCTCTTTAACTGGGTAGGGACTCTGTAGGACGCTTGGGTTTTAGGACAAGAAACTAAGGACAACATGCGTGGGGACACTGCTACAACCTGCATTCTTCCAACGTTTGGTTTCCAGCAAATCATGAACTTGTAGCTAATTCAATTGAATATATGAAATCATTTCCTTACAGTCGTATGCATGTGTTCTATATTCATCTATAGTGTGTGCCAACTGCAATCTGTTATACAAAGAAATGATGATGACAAATAAATAGCTAAGCAGCTTCAATTTAGAGGCAAAGGGACTATAAAATTAATCGAAGCCATTAAAAGAAAATAAGATCATATAATCCTATCGGCCGGTTTCAATCTATGTTTAGAAATGGAGCTTCTGTTCCTGAATCACTACTGAAGAATCCTTGTGCTTGAGATTTCTTAAGCCGTGAAATTCGCTTTCGATGCCCGCGACCTTGTTTATGCTGTTCCCATTCGTAAGCTCCTCGAAGAACCCTGTCTCCGCAAGCCTGTAAATGAACGTAGCCATAAGCATTCAAACAGCAGAAGGAAGTAAATGGAGAAGTGAAATGAGGGCTAAGGACATGAATCCTGAAAGAGAACCTTGCATATGTACTGGGTCCACAAGTTTCTCTGAACTTCTGTTCCATTACCAAGGAACCCCAAGGGCACTGACCCCCTCCCATTACTTAGGAAAGATCTAACAATTTTTACGGCTGGATCAACCGCATCTACAGCCCATGATTCATCTGATCTGCCTGGAGAAGAAGTAGCTATTAGATCAATATAACATCCTAACACACCTTCCTCTAGGTAGAAAAATTGTTCTAAGTAGCATCCAAGTTCTGTTTACTAAATCATAAAATGTGTTAAAGGGTATATTCATACGTTCACACAAGCTACTTAAGCATTTTATATTATAATATTTTTCATTTTTCTGTTCTAATTTATTGAACTAACTCTGAATAAAATTGTATGTATTTCTATTTGGTATTAGAAACAATAAGTATCAATCACACAGTTCTCCCCACTCGGTTATCATTTTTCTACTTTCTCAAAGTTTTATAAATTTTTGGATACTATAATTCAATATTCCGCAGATGTAAAGATGTAAGATTCTGAAAGGAGTACCTGATATTGATGCTGTTGCATCAACATAATGCATGTTCCATCCAAACAATGTTTGAAGGCGAGTAACTCTCCTTTTCTGGATAACACTGACAGGGTTATTAAGCTTTCTTGTTTCTTAACACAAAATAGCGTTAACATCATCATAGACAGATTAGGTTTAAAAAATATTAATTTAGAGCCGACCACCAGTATGCATGGGATACAGGTTGCTCCCAAAAACAGTCACAGGTATCAGATAACCTATTCAACAGGGGATATGTGACCAGTGATTGCTACTCCTTAACTGCAACTCTACTTATAAAGTTCTCCATATTCTCAACTCAAATGGATTTCTGAAAACAGAAGTATCTATTGCTTACTTGACGGCGAACAAGTCTCCTTGTGTTTGCCTTTACTTTTTCAATGGCTTCGGTCAACAGAAATTTGAGCTGGTTATCATCAGAAGAATGCAAGATTTTCATCATCATTGTATTCATCGTCATCTTATCATTTACTTCGTCCTTGTTAGCTTCCAAAATATGAAATCCTAGAAATTCCTCAAACTCCCGCACGCCTATGGCCTGCCGTAAACCTTGAGTATAATCGGAATTTGGATTATATATCTCATAAACTTCACCGAGTAATCCAGCGTCAACCATGCAATCTACTCTTTCTCCCACATATTGATCGAGTACTGGGAGGGTAGCATCAATACATATGAAACAGCAACTAAATCTACAATTATCAGTACGACCCCAGTTCTGTCCTGCCACAATTTAGATGTTATCAGAATGAAAGAGTTTGGGTTCATACTGTTATCATCTATTATCGAATAGAAATGTGCATAAGTGAGAAAAGGCTGAAAGAGCACATGATCTGCTTTATGTTAATGAGTGTCTAACTTATAAAATGTTTGCACATCATGCTGCCACCAATGAAACAAACCAAGTAGATAAAGCTAATTGCATCAAATTTAAGAACAAGGTACGGAGGTTCAGAAACAAATTAGGAAAATGTAGCATATTATACCAGTCTATAGGTCAGAGATTCTTCTTCACATTCCAGAAAATAGAAAAAGACTCAGAGCAAGTGTACATTACAAACCTCTGCAGCCTTTCCCTGATACAGTTTGCTAGGGAGAATTCCAGAGCGAGCATATAAGTTGAGGTACTGATTAATCTGGACAACAGGGAACCAAATTGAAAGATCTCTAGAACTAGAAAATTCCTCATGCAGTGATCAAACTTCAACAAGAAAATGTCCAAGCACCACAATATCGACAGTTAAAGAAGAAAATAATATAGAACTTAATTGAAATGGGTGAGGAAATCCTTGAGAGTTACCACTATATAAAGTAGCTATTGCATGCTATAGAACCTCAAGAGGAGAAATGAACAAGATACATGGGAAAGGTGGTCACAGAGAAAGAAGTCCACATCTCCTGAACTGGATAAATTAAAATCACTAGGAAGGAAATTGAATTCTCCAGCAATGCTATGTCAATAAGATCAAGATGTCTCAAGAAAACTAGGAAATAAGCCATGTCATAGTCCCGTTAACTACAAGACACAACTATTCAGTTATTGGGATATGATGACACAGTACCCATCAATAGTGATTAAAAACACTCCCAAAACAACTTGAAATAGAACCCATTTTGTGCCTTTCAGTCATATAGATACCTGTGTTGTCATGACCACTAAAAATTTGTTATGCATGAATAACTGCTTCAATAGCTAGCCTAACTGTAGTACTGGACAACTACGTGGTCCATTATGATAAATTCAAGCTCAGTGGCTTGGCCCTTCCTCTTTTAGATTAGGCAGATAGCAAGCCGAACATGAAAATTTTTGTCTCAACTCTCAGTAGACATGAAAGAATCCAGTAGCCTTCCCCCGACGGAACAGAAAATAATTAGAAGCTACATCCTCTCCCCCAAAATTGTTTCACTTAGTTACTTATTTCAACAAGAACTTAGAATAATAACATAAAAAAGATGGCAAGCAATTTGAACGGTCAGAGAAAATACTAAAACAAATCAAAGAAGTTTACAACAATTGCATGAACCAGCTATGAATAACTTCAGAAACAAGATAAGTTAAAATCTTTACTTTTCTATGGTTATTTGGATGGACTCTCTTTGCTGCAACAGGATCAATGTCCTTAAGATTTTCATAGCTACTATCGAAGCTGTCTTGGTCAAATTCAGATACAAGAGCTGTCTGCCCATCTCCTATCAAACAAGTAAAAAATACATAAAATTTAAACTTAAATGAAGAATTTAAAACATTAGGGTTGTCATATACCAGGCAAATGATTTAAGCAGCTCTCATCCATATCTCCTGCAGTATCATCTAGAAGGAATGGACTTACAAGTGCCTGAATGGTAAAACAGAAAGGAAAGCATTAAGGTGTAAGGAAGTTATTTCAAAAAAGTGTTGAGGAAATATGCCTGCATTACGTATATAGCTTGCCCTTTCACACAAAAGTGAATGAATGAAATATTCAGTACCTGAATGTAATAATTTGTACCCCCCACAATTACTGGAAGGCAGTTCCGAGACAGTATATCATGGATAAGCTGAAGATTAAGTAAGTTCATTAAGTCAAGAAGCAGGAATTTGAACTAGCAAGAAAAAAAATCAAAGAACTTGAAGAATGAAAATTTAGTCTAGCAAAACAAATTAGTCAGAAGCTACATGAAATACGAAGTTCAATAAACTGACGAGAATCGTGAAATACCAACAGCATAAAAATTTTCACAAATCAAAATATTTTGCATACACCGAACT
Source organism: Erythroxylum shatona (assembly GCA_027568895.1). Taxonomy (NCBI): domain Eukaryota; kingdom Viridiplantae; phylum Streptophyta; class Magnoliopsida; order Malpighiales; family Erythroxylaceae; genus Erythroxylum; species Erythroxylum shatona. The sequence continues at coordinate 3,953,338 of JAOSBK010000205.1, read as the reverse complement.
TCTTTTTCTTTTTTTCCTTGATGAATATGTAGCAACTAAAGTTAACTCACAGGGATAGCAGAGTCCCGGAAGGCCTTCGCCGTAAACCCCACATTTGGATTTACAGTCCCTAAAAGATGATGCGGTACGCCTGAAACAAACAATTCGTCTAACCTTTAACATCACGCAGTAACTTAAGAAAAGTTTATGCCGATACCAATCATAATTCTTATCCGATTTAGAACATATGCTTAGTTCATGAGCAGTTAAAGTAGCACCAAAAACGTGTTGTAAAGGCCACAAAATTCGAAGCTTGAAGCAACAAAATCGAGCCTTGCATGCAAAAAAATAAAATAGTCCAAGAACAAACTTTTTCTTGATTCCTTACCGACCCTTTTGCTCATGAAGCGGGACCTTATTGGTGAGGACTTCGAGGCCACAGTAGACCTGCATTGAATCGGCGTTGATGATTTCGATCGGAAAGTGCGCTGCTAAATCAATGGCCAGTTTTGATTTCCCCGAACCAGTTGGACCCATTATCACTACAACCTTCGGTTTCTCCTCCACCACCTTCGTCGCTTCAGGTTTTAATTCTAGTAGTCCATCGCCGCCGCAGCCACCCTCCATTGAAGTTGCTTGCTTGCTTCTCAAACGGCCGTGAACATCTTAAGTTTGGTTGTTGACACTTTGGGCTTTAAGTGTCGGCTCATTTACACAAGTGGGCCTTAAAAATTAATCCTGGATTAAGAGAGCAGCTTAATGCATAATCTAATTTTTTTTATATAATTGTAATCCCAAATTTTTTTTTAATCAGAAAGATAAATGCACGAAACCTTAATTTACTAGACGGAGGAAGGACACCCCCGATATATCCTCTATCAGGATAGACAGACAACCCACAGATAGGCTTTGAAACAGGTAGATGTCAAGTTCAAGAGAATTGGCGTAATTAGCTAGCCAATCCGCAGCTCTATTAGTCTCACGGTACACATGTCTAGCTTTCACGATCCATTCTCTAGTTATTAAGTTGTAAACCTAGGTGCAGAGAATTATACGGGACTTGATAATTATCGGAGGATGATAATATGTTGATAATTATCAATGAGTCCGCATCTAATTCCACTATCTGATATCCAAAATTTCATACAAGTTGTAGTCCTGAAAATACCTCCATAGTTCTGCATTCTGCGTAGCAGTAGCCTAGTATAGAACTATATAAGTTTCTAAAAACAACCTTGATTTTTATTTTTTTACAATTGAGTAATGTTTAAAATTTTCCTTAAGCAACGTCTTCTCCCAATCCAAAGCAAGCAACAATGGCAACTACAACGGAGAACAACACAAGCATCCTAATGTTCCCATGGTTAGCCCATGGTCACATATCACCTTTCTTCGAGCTAACCAAGAAGCTCTCAGTCAGAAAATTCCATGTCTATTTCTGTTCTACTCCAATCAACCTCAAGTCCATTAGAGACAATCATTTTCCTTCTAATATTCAACTCGTTCATTCATCTGCATCTTCCATCTTCATTCCACAACAAAAGACCTCCCTCCCCATCTCATGTCCACTCTAAAGACTGCTTTTGATGAGGCAAAACGTGATTTTATCAATATCTTAAACACCCTTAAACCACACCTTGTGATCTTTGATTTTCTGCAACACTGGGTACCAGAAGTTGCTGTGGAGCTACACCTCCAAGCTGTCACGTTCTTAGCCATAGGTGCAGCAACTTCCTCTTACTTGTCCCATTACTACATGTATCCTACCATCAAATTTCCATTTCAAAGAATGCGAGTTCACAGAGAATGAAGCCCGAAGATTAATCGAGTTTCACGACATGTCTGATGGAGTTTCGAACGGTGAAAGGTGTTGATTTATACCCTTGCAGTCAATTTTGGTTATACATTTAATTGTATAAATTTTGTTTTATTTAATAAAAGACATTCTTTATCTTTGTGTATTTTTAATTATTTAATTATTAATCATAAAGATAAAATCTCTGGAATAATTGTTATGCAATTAGAAATTATAATGT
>JAOSBK010000205.1:3910778-3924668 GCA_027568895.1 Erythroxylum shatona | reverse complement strand
AGGGACCTAACCAAACCCACATAACACATAATTCATACTTGAAAACGGAATGCCCGAAGGCATATTTCGAAAATCTTGGTATTCATATCGTGACACATCAAACAATTTGCCATTCACAAATTTTCACAAATTCCAAAAATACTCATAACAATTAACATTACAATTAAACATCACAAAAGATGTAGCAATTTTTGCAATTATACAAAATCATAACACAAATGAATTTCCATTCTTTCAAACAATGAAGTCCTCAATTTCTCAAATCTTTCAAAACTTTAGAATAATAATGAATTCCATAATTGTAACAATTTCTCAAAATCATAGCAAAAGCATTGGATTTAATCTTTCAAAATCGATAATTGCAAATTTTTGCTTTCTTTATTTTTCAAAAATTCATATATGGCTTATAATTCAAAATACAAACGTATTACCCACCTCGAATCGATGCTAGAAGCTTGTCCCTAGCTTCAATTTGATTATTTCTACTTTCTTTCTTCCAATTGAAAATTCCCTACACCACATCACCCCAAATTTAACATCATAAAACACATAATTACCAATTGGCTCAATGGTAAGAGGCGTCCGCATAAGCGGAACAAAACCGTGAGGTTGCGAGTTCGATTCGCAACCAAAGCGGACAATACTGATTAAGGTTGGATGCCGCGGTATAACCCGCAAACACACGCCGCGATATAACCCGCAAACACCTACGGGTGGGGTGTGGGGTCCAACAATAAATACAAAAGTATTTATTATATCATAAAAATTTGCCAATGGAACATTCTTATTTATTTTTATTTTAAAGATTTTTATGATTATCATGACTCATATTAATTAAATTATTTTTATATATTGTAAATAATTTGTTGGTATATGTTTTAATAAATATGAGTCATGATAACTATAAAAATTATTAAAATAACGGCTGTTAATTTTTTATTAGTAAAATTTCAATTAATATTGTAATATCTTAATCTCTTTCTTTACGCAAAAGAAGAAATCGATGAATTTGTCTTGATTTTAGATAATATTTTTGTTTTGTTTCAATTCAAAATGATCTCTGGCTACTATAATTATTCTATATTGTTAAAAAATGACCAGAAAATTTTGTAAAATAAGTGAATTTTTCTGGAGAGTAAAATAATATTAGCAAGAAAATAATATTATCATTCTCATATCTAAAAAAACTTACCTTTAAAAAAAAGGAAGATTTAAAAAAAGAATTGGCTAGTGAAGATTTATATAAATTAAACATTTTGTATACAATTAAATTATGGTGCCTAAATTAATATATATTACAAGATTATGAAATATAAACATTAGAGTACAATAAAATTCATAATATATAGAGATTGTTCATTTGTTTGAATAATTAATTTCATTGGCCATATGAAGCAAAAATGATTATGAAGCAACAAATTTTTCTCTTTTTATTCTCAAATTTATCAACAATTGTTTATGGAAAATGTAATAACATGTTTATATTACATGGATTTCAATATTCTAGCTTTAATATCTATATATCACTTATAGTTTTTTTTTTTTTTTTGTAATTCATCAACAGTATGAATGTTCCTCATCTTTTTTGGAAATTGAGGAACTTGATGCCAAAGGCAAAAACAAAGAAGAAGAGGATGACCCAACCTACATTGGCAAGGACTACAGTAAAAAGAAAGTCATGATCATAGCCAAAGTAGTCTTTCAGGAATAGGTCAGTGGCCCTTGGTTCTGATCCAGGGATTTGGAGAAGAGTCTTACTGTCACCAACCTGAGAAGTTACAATGCCATAAATAGTCCAAGCAACTGGATTAGACCAGTAAAACCACCTCCACCACTTTGGTATTAGCTGCAGTATTTAGAAGCCAAGTGTCAGAAATTGCAGACACTAGAAAGTCTCCATCAGAAAAGAAAATGGAATGTTAGGAACCATCTGATAAGCTTTTCAGAAATTACATACAGGATTGGGGATGACGAAGCCGCAGAACAAGTTCCATATACTTGTGAAGAAAGCCATAACAATGGCAGCAAGTTGAAGGCCAGGAGTTAGGGAAACGGCCATCATCCCGAACAATGAGAAGTATGTGAAGCATATGAAAATGAAGTAGTAAAAGTAGCATAGCTTGTCCAACCTCCAGGTGAACCCCATCATGGAGTACAAAGGAAGAGCATAAACCAGGGACTGGATTGCAACATAAATTGTTTCTATAGCTACCTGGATCCAGAACTCGTGTGTCAAGAAGAAGCAGAATAGGTATAGGGACTCTTAAGGGAAAAGTTGCATGAAGACTTCCAATCTGTTACCTGAGCAAATGCATATGGGAATGCTGAGTACATGCCTGCTGATCTTTCTCGGTAGAAGACAGTTCTTTCTATGACGACAACAGGCTGCACGGTTTCTGCATTCAGAGCTCCAACCAAAAGTATAGAAGCGTAGGCTGCTCCCAAAAGATTAACAAGATCTTGTTGATTGTTCCTATCAACAATATATATTTCAAATGCTGAACTCATCTCTAAGTAACTGAATGCTAAAAATCTTTGTTTCTACCTTTCCAAATGACTTGGAAGACAAAACGGAAAATGCAGTTTAGGGTGAAGAAATTGGGACATACACTTGGGACGCTTTGTTCCAGAAGACAAGACCAAACAATACACCGATGAGAATTGCCGTGAAGAATCGAACGGCATTGTACTGTGAGTTCCTCCAGTACGAGCAGTGTTGTTTCCAGAAACAAGCCTTGCACTGATTTATGAAACTTTGGGAATACCGTGAAGGGAAATGAAGATCCTCAGAACCCGGTTGGGGAATGCTTAGCTCTTTGATAAGTTGTTCATTGCGTCTGCGATGGATGGGAGCAACAAGAAGGAACCATCATTCTACACGTTCAGAATGAAGGGAGAATATTAAACTCTCTTGTTTCTTACTTACCTGTAGAGATCAGAGTGGACATATATCTCTGTGAAGTCGATATCAAGTTGAGCTTCTACCATAGGAGAACTGATCTCCAACATCCATGTAGCAGGGTTATGGCCCTCTTTCATTTGTGGTATTCCTGGAATAGACTGGAAGAAAGAATTCCAGAAAATAAATGTCTCAACAGATGCACTTGGTTCATTTGATCAGCCACAACAATGATTGATATTAGATAGACTTGCCTGAAAATAATCAATAAGCTTGCAGGAATGTTGACCGAGAGGTCCAGCATATATCAGTCTTCCTCCTTTTTTCATCAACAGGAGCTGCAAGACATTTCAAACTGAGGTGGATTTCACTTGGGAAGATATAGAACCGTACATGGAGGAAAGTGTAGATTGAATCGAAAGTGAAAAGCACCTCATCGAAGGCTTCGAATATGTCAATGCTCGGTTGGTGTATTGTGCAGACAACAGTTCTTCCTGTATCCACTGTATTTCTTATAGTGCGCATAACAACTGCAGCTGCTCTAGCATCAAGGCCTGATGTAGGTTCATCCATGAAGATGATGGATGGATTAGCCACCAATTCTACTGCTATTGTCAGCCTCTTTCTCTGCTCTGTTGAAAGACCATCAACTCCTGGAATTCCTACTAAAGAGTTCCTCAAGGGCACAAGCTCAACCAATTCCATTACTTCTTCAACAAACATCTAAAACAGGCAACAAACTCATAGTCAAAACAAGGAGGTCACATGTTTAAGGTTGAAAAAAAAGGAAGAAGAGAAAGGTAGTGTTGTAATGTGCCTTTCGTGTTTCCTTATCGACATTGGTGCCAAGCCGGAGCCAGGCGGAGTACAGAATAGACTCATAAACAGTCACATATGGTGAATGAATATCATTCTGTTCGCAATAGCTGCAGACACGCACAAATGTAGCTTGATTCTTTGGGTAACCAGAGATGCTGATACTTCCCTCGATGTACCCAGTATTTTTCCTTCCTGCCAACACATCCATCAAAGTGGTCTTTCCTGCACCACTTACCCCAACTAATGCTGTCAAAATACCGGGTCTAAATGCACCGCTCACGTCGTGTAGAAGCTGTAACCGGCTCTTCTTCATTCCTCGATTCTTCATTTCCTGAGAAATTACATGCTGTTAAAACAGAAACAGACAATCTGAAACATATTATCTTCAATGTGTATGACCTACTGTAGCTACATCAACATAGTAGTTCACATGGCTGAAAGCCAGTGAAAGAGGCTGGAATGGCAAAACCATTCCTCTTCTGGACAGATCATTTGCAGAACTAGCTAGTGTCTTGGTACTTTCTTCACAATACCTGCTCACTAAAACATAAACACACAAAGTAATACCTGATCAGCACCATGAGTAGCAGCACTTGACCATTTCGAAATGTTAGTTCAGTAGAAATCTCACGGAGTGATTGTGCAGGTTCCAGATTACTTACCTTTTGAACTAGGGTTCAACTGTGAGTTACTGTCAATTTGAGAATCATCTTGAGCGATTGCTGCTCCAGAATTTCCAAGAACTGATGTTCAAAATCCAGAGAAAGTCAGATGACAAAATTCCCAAGGTATTCATAGAATCAACAATGGCGAACACTTTCAAAACCGTGACTTACAATTGCAAAAGGTAAGTGCTGCAATGATGAGTAAATTGAAAAGAAGAGAAAACCCCATAAGCACTGCGATGCAAATCCAATACCAGTACTCCTCGGTGAAGATACCTCTTTCCTTGAGAAGAGACTTCCCAACTGTGGCTTCACTGGGGTTGCCAGTAGGCTGTTCCAAAGACGTTTCATGCTCTATTGATTAAACTCATGCAAATCATAAAAAATCAAATTGAGAATATGGAAGATCCAATTAAAAGAAGGAGATTTCTAATGCTTTGAACTTACAGCACCCCATCTGTCATCAAGAAACTCATTGATAGATATGGCGTTTTGCCCGTACATCAATGGCGATATATAGGAGGCCCACGTCATCACGGGTCCAATGTCATCTGCAACCCGAAGAAAGGACTAAGTTTAAAATTTTCAGCGAACTCAAAACTCAAAACCAATATGCAGAATCCTGATATTGAATAGAAAGTTGTTACCTTTGGAGACTATGAAACCTCCAAGCACAACGACCATCAAGAGGGTAAAAGCACCAAGTGTATGTGCGATGACCTGCGTTCTTCCAACTACCGCCATTAAACGGAAAAGAGAAAGAGCCGCCTGATGCACACTGAAGAACGCTAAAAACTGTTTCAAGAACCTGCAGATGTGAATAAGTTCATTAAGAGAAGATGCCCTTAAAACACCAGATAGCTGTAATGGTCTGTTATAAAGATGACACCAACCTGCAGAAAAATGGTGCAAATCCAACGGTATAATACGTCAAACTAACCCAAATTCCTGATTCAAGAACTGATATGGGAATACACAGGAGCCAAATTGTGAAGCCAAAAGCCCAACCAGGGTAGAACAACAGATCCCTTTGCTTGAAGAACACAGGTAGCCGGAGGACCATGAGAGGGAGCTCTACCATTCCATTAAACATTACACCCATGAGACCAAAGTAGAGTGCTCCGAAAAACTTGGTTCCATCTTGTCTCTGACCTGCTTTCATCTCTGTCTTGGGGAATGCTGTTAAGGCAATCATGGCCATGAGTGTCATTTGAGTACTTCTGAATATGTAAATGAAAGAGTTTCGCTTCATCAGCATCCACTCCCTGGAAAAGCACGTATTGAAAAGTTCCCAGCTAGAGATGCTGTACTTTTCTCTTGTCAAAGCAGAGGGATGCACATTAGATTTATCAAAAGGAGCTCCGAGGTCGTACGAGAGTTGCTGGCCAACGTGAAAAGATTTGAACGCTCTGACAAATTTGGATACTGATATGTATCTGTAAGGTTTGTCCCTTCTGCTCCAATATTGCTCTTGGTCCTTCCTTGAAGTTACCTCTTGCAGGAAGTCCGCTATTCCTTTCCTTTTGGGGCATTTGAAGCCTACATGTTTAAAGAACTGAAGAACATTCTCTCGAGGCCCTTGATACACGATTTGACCCTCTGAAAGTAGTATAATATCATCGAAGAGTTCAAATGTCTCTGGGGCAGGCTGAAGCAGTGAGACTACCATAGCCACATCCATAATACGAACCATCTGTCTCAGAAAGTTTATCACATGGAAAGTCGTGGAACTATCCAATCCTGTTGATATTTCATCAATGAAGAACACTCTTGCTGGTCCTACCAGCATTTCCCCTGTTCTCGGTAGCCAACATCGATAAAAAAATATTATTAGAGCAATCACTTTTTCAATACAGGAATCCTGAATATGCTTTGATCAAACAGAAAAAGTCGGATAGTGAGACATACCTGTAGTTAGACGCTTCTTTTCTCCACCAGATATGCCTCTTCTCATTTCATCACCAACTGCGGTATCAGCACATATCTCCAGATTCAGAACCTATATGATGTTTGTAAGACAATTGGTGAGGATTGTCGATTGTTGTGTTTTTGGTATGCTTAAGCATAATAAATTAGAAACTCAAACCTTGAGAATGTATTCTCTGATCAAACTACTTTTGATATCAGCTGAGGAATCCATGAATGCAGTGATCACAGGATCCGGTTGGATACCGGCTTCTTCCTCCCGTCTCGATAGCTCCAACAAAATGTCACTTGTGATCCCCACTCCCAAACAACGGGCTGAGAAATCCAATGTCTCGCGGATTGTCATCTCAGCATGGTGAAGGTCATCAGAGCTGATATAAGAACTAGTTCTCTGTGGAACAAACTCTGAAAACTCATGGCCACAGTATGTGATTTTTCCTGTCACCTATTCATATTCTCCAATCGTCAGTAACCATGTTAGATTGGAGGGTACAACTTAATTAGTGAAGAAGAGAGTTCAAGGAAGGCAAATCAAACCATTAGATCATGCTGAAGTTTCCCAGAAAGTGCACGTAGCAGTGTAGTTTTTCCAGAGGATGGAGGGCCTAGAAGCAGTGTTAACCTGAATTCATATGAATAAACAGTTGCTCAAAAACTTGGAGAATGGAAGGAAATACAGTACAAAGTTGAATTTGAAATTTAATCACCTTGTTGGCCTTATAATTCCATTTGCATCTTGCAGCATCTGGATAACCTTTTTCTCTGAAAATCCATATCCAAACATTCCAAGTATATCCTATGTATTTACAGGAAGAACAAGATTGAATTTCAAAGTTCAAATCCTGGTATTTGTATATATATTTATGTTTTCTCATGTTAGTAAAATTTACCTCAATTGTGTTCAAGGTGGAATTGAGCAAAGTGGGAACTGCCCTCTTCCCTATATGTGCTTCTCCCTTAACAGATAAATGCTCAAATCTAACTTCAACCTTTGGTAGTTCAATTCCTACTCTGTGCATGGAAAAAAAAAAAAACCAGTCTATATCTTCTGAAACAACAGAAAATGAGAAACTTGGTTTCTGAGAACTAAATAACAAGGCAAAAGGTATCATAGATGACAAATGCGTAGACTTAAGCTTTTCATCTCCTTCCTCTGATAAACTAGTGGAATACGACAAAGCAAACTCAAACAGAAAAAGTGGAGAAAAGAAAAACATATACAATCACCTTTCAATTCTGTTCTTGAGCCTTGTGAGGAAGTCCACATAATTCTGATCGAATATCTGAAACACGCCATGCGTCAACTTCTTCTCATCTCGTATCCTGGGTTTAATATTAGTTGGATCAACCTGGTTATGTAGAACATCGTTGCCATCCCTCATTTCTGCCAAAAAGTTTCTGTGGTCTCCTGCTACTTCCTTCTCAAACTACCTTATCTAGCTACTGACACAAAGGCTTTAATTACGTTAATATAGATGGATTATGGATCAAGAATCTACATGCATGTCGTTACGGGCTACGAATTCTCGCTTGTATTTGTACATTAATGCACATACGTTGGTCCCTCTTCCCTTTTTACGTGAAACCAAACTAAAAAAAGCGTCATGAGTTGGCAGTATTGTCAGCTGTAGTAAGAGGGTAGGTGCAGAAGAATGAATGACATAACTGGCGGTGGTGCTAATATCAGAAAGACATTACCACCATTACCACTGCACCACTCCTCTCTTCCTGCCCATCCCGTAGGGGCTTACCCCACGAGTAGTTGGGTGCCTTAGTCGGGTGGGATAAACCCCACGAAGAATAGGTCAAGTTTAATACGGATGGGGCAGTGAAATTGGGTTCTAATATTGGTTCAGCAGGAGGCCTTATAAGGAACTGTCTTGACACCGGTGTGTAGGTTTCTTACAGAATATAGGAGTTGGCGATCCTTTATTGGCCAAACTCTGTAGTGTGTATTCAGGTCTCATGCTGGCGTGGGATTGAGGGTATAGGCGAGTGATCGTGGAAGTGGACTCCCTCGAAGTTATTAATATTTTATTCTCCTCCCTGATTGATCTGACTACGCATTCTTTTTTGGTGACAGATATACGAGACTTGATTCTTCGAACATAGGAAGTGCACCTTGAGCATACTTATTGAGAAGGGAATCAATGTGCTGATCATTTGGCTCATTTAGCTTCTTTAATAGAACCAGGACTGCAGACCTTGCAGGATCCCCCGCGGAATATTTTGGATACCCTCTATAGGGATATGCAAGGCACCCTCTACGATAGAAATATTCATAGGGATTTAGATTTTCCTAGCTAGTACCTGTTTGTTTGCTTTCCCTTGTATATATATATATATAAAAAGAACTGTATTAATTGCTAGAGCTGAAACAAAAATATCTGAAACTGATAAGAGGATTTCTTCTTCTTCTTTTTATCCAAGGATTACCATTCACCTGACCTAGCTAATTCCGACATAGATGAAGACTAAACACTCGTACAAGTAAGCATTTTTCTGTAAAGCCGTAATGGATCTGCTGTAATCATGACAGTACAACAATTTTTAGGAAGTGGTATAAATTGAATCTCAATTATTTATTTATGCAGGTCTCGTGTTTATTTATATGGGATCTACGTAAATAAATGATTGAGATTTATGAGACAAAATAAAACACCATAAAATTGAACAAAAAAGCTGAAATTTATAAATAGAAGCAGCTGATGGGTATCTTTCCGAGCAGCCGGAAAGAGTATGAAGCGACCTAGTAGGTAGCTATAGAACTTGGACATTAATGAATTAAGAAATATGAAAATAGTCGACCTAGCTAGCAGGATAAGTATCTTTCATGCACTAATCAAGGTTGTCATGTTCAGATAAGATATGGTGTGGGGTTCGTATCTATTAAAAACTTAACAAAGACACCTACATTAATCTTTGTCGTTCACGTACGATACCTCTTATGTCTCACCATAAATGATTTAGGTATGTCCTTAAGGTTTTGAAGTTCATCCAATTTGTGTGCCGACCCAAAATCTCCCAAGACGTATCGACTTCTAGTTTTGGCACAAGTTTTAATTCTTTTGGCTCAATAATAATTTTAATCCGAAAATAGCTATTAAAAATTAAATACCAATTTTTTCTATAAATTTATACAACCTTTTACTTATCTTCTTCTTGCACTCAAAAGGTAAATTCGTCTACCCCAAGTGCCCTCACACCCTAGCTCTCACTTAGCTTATTAGAAAGGCGACTTAGTACTCGGTGAACACAAAAAGCTATCATATTGGATAAACTTCTACATTGCCGCTATCAGGGCTCAAACCTAAGACCTTGTACTCAACTTTCTCTCTGATAATCAATTGGGCTACTCAGCCAACTTATCTTCTTCTTCTTTTTATATGAAGTGGGTCACACGATAAATACTTTATATTCGGTTCGAGTTATATTATTTTCCACCATAACGTTACATACAAAGTTTAAATAAATTATCATCGTAATTTTTATATGACTTTACATTTTAAAAATAATGTTTATTATTAAAGTACTACTTTTTGTGAAATGTTAAAAATTATAAATCTAGACAATTTTAAAGAAATCAATTTGAAGATTATATTAGCATCTTGTCTGTTTAAATTACCTAATTATGGTATGCCATAAGCTAAATTTATGATTTATATACTAAAAGGTAAAATTTTAACTCAGGTAAAGGAGGTGATTGGTAAACAGTTTATCATTTTTTTAGCTTATTGTCTAAAAGTTAACTTTTTGATCATTTTAAAAAACTATTGATGTGTTTGGTGAATGACTTATTGGTTAGCTTATTTAACCTCAATAAGCTGATTTCTAAAAGCTCTATAAGAGAAGTTTTTAGAGTTAACTATTTACCTAATGACAATATTACCCTCCACTTTATTCTTTACTTTTGTTTTGTGTGTTTTCAAACTTGACTTTTTTATCGTACAATTATGTTGTGAAGTTTGGAATAATATAATAAAGGAGTTAATTAAACTTTTTAATCTTTATAATATTAGTTTATATTTAAAAAATCATAATATTAAGTTTTTGAACATAAAGAGTCACATCAATTAATATTTTTAATATATAACTACTATATATCGTATTTGTGTCATACTATAATTATAGATATTTTTAATTTATTAAATAATAAAATTTATACATCTTATATAAAAAATACTAATATGATGTAGCTCGTTGCATCATTTGTATTAATAGAGAATTTAATATTGGATTATTATTATTGTTGTTGTTGTTGTTGTTGTTGACATGTTGTTGTTGTTATTGTTATTGTTATTATGTTTTTTTATTAAAGTTATAAACTTAATTTTTGTAAAATTAAATATCTAAATCTAAATTCTTATAAAAATATTCAACGAAATACTAAGAAATATAATATTCATGCCCTTATAATTTTTTTAAATCATGCCTTCATAAGTTATTTTATATATCAACAGTTAATACTAAATAACTAATTTTACCAAATATCTTTAATAAACAGCTGATGTTATCTGCATGTCAAATCAGTTGATATAATTAGCTATCAGCTAACAGCTAATGCAATTCACTGTTTGTCAAACAGGGCCATATTCTCAAACTACAATCTTCTTGCTTCTTTTTACTGGAGCATTAGGATGTCTCTTCTTAATATATCTAAATCACCTAAGTCTAATCTCTCTTAATATTCCATCAATACTAACCACCTTTAATTTGTCTCTTACCATTACATTCCTAATCTTATCTCTTTTAATAAGGTTGCATATCCAATAGAGGTCTCATATTTGCCTCCATTAACTTATAAGTATGCACTTGTTTGATGAGTCAACACTCTGCCCCATAGAGCATGACCGATCTAATTACTACATGATCGATTTTACCTTTGAGCTTACTTGTTATCTTTTTGTCATATAAAACTCCTGATGCCCTCTTTTATTTAAGTCACCCTAATCTAATACAATAAACTATGTCTTTATTGATCTCTCTATTGCTTTGGGTAACATATCCTAAATACTTAAAACATTCTTTATATGGTATAACTTTTGAACCAAACTTTACCTCCACATCGAAAACCATCATATGGCCCTAAAAGTTACACTCTAAGTACTCAATCTTAATCCTTCTCAATTTAAAGCCCTTCAACTTTAGCTTATCCTTCCAAAGTTTTAGCTTGATACTAACACCCTCTTTTGTCTCATCCACTAAAATAATGTCATCAGCAAATGACATACATTAAAACACATCCCTTTGGATCTCCCCCTGTCTTCCTTACTATGATCTTTACACCTTCATGCATATCGCTAATAACCCATAGATAGGTCATAGGTATTCCTTTAACTTGTAAACATCTCTACCTGATTTCCCTAGGTACCCTTTCATAATCATTTTCTAAATTAGTAAAAACCTATCTATAGGTTACACTATCTTTCCCTGTAATATCCCATTAATCTTCTAAGGAGACATATAGTTTCTGTCATGGACCTTCCTAGCATCAAACTAAATTGGTTCTTTGAGATCGATGCATCCTTTCTCACACTCTTCTCAATCACCTTCTCTCATAACTTCATGGTGTGACTAAGTAGTTTGATGTTTCTATAGTTGTTACAGCTTTTAATATCCCCCTTGTTCTTATATAGAGGAATTAACATACTAAGTCTCCACTCATTCAACATTTTGATGAATTGAGCATCATATTGAAAAGCTTAGCTAGCCAAGTAAAACTCTTTTCACCTAAGCTCTTCCACACCTCTATGGTTATCTCATTAGGCCCTACTTCCCTTCCACACTTCATTTCCCCCAAAGCACATTTAATTTCCTCCCTTATGATTTGTTGATTATAAGTAAAGTTAAGATACCTCTCGGACATGCTAAGATCACTAAAAGAGATGTTATCCTCTAACCTTTCATTAAAAAGGCTATAGAAGTATCTCTGTCATCTTCTATTGATGTCATTTTCAACTATGAGCATCCATCTTGTTTCATTTTTATACAATAAACTTAATCTAAGTCTTTCACTTTCCACTCTCTAACTCTTGCCAACTTTTCTTCTTTTTTGGTTTCCATTCATTGGTATAATTTCTTGTAAGCTCTACTTTTGACTTTTAAGACCATCTTCTTCACCTTTTTCTTTGCTAGTCTGTAACTTTCTCTATTAACTACCATCTCTACCTTTATGGGGCTATCCAATATAGCTTTATAGGCAACCTTCTTGATCTTAACCTTTTCTTTTATATCTTTATTCCACTACCAAGACTCCATCTTACTACCCTTAGGCCATTTAGAAATAGCTAAGATCTCTTTAGTTGCATTACTTAAAAGAGTTGTTACTCTCTCCTACATCTGGTTAACTTCTTCTTCCAATTTCTATTCTTCTCCATAAATTACTCTATCTTTAAGTTGTTCCACCATATTCCCTTTCAAATTCCACTATCTGACTCTAGTACACCTTTGAGGACTTCTCTTCTTTTTATTATAATGACCACAAGAAACAATCTATGCTAAATAAACAAGCAAGCGTTAATTATCACTTTACAATCCTTACAATTAGGTCGATCTCTCTACTTTACAAAGAAATAGTTAATTTGAGTCTTTACAATTCTACATAAATACATTTAGAAAAATCAAGATATAATATAAACTATGCTTATTTTTAGCCCAATAAATGTTTCAAAAAATTCAGACACAATGTAAATTATTTGAATTGATATGCTTATAAAATCAATGCACTAAATAAATTTATCTATATTTTTTCACTATTCCAATTAAATATATTTTAAGGAAACAAAAAATAAATGTCAATAATTTCATTACTCAATATGGATTGTACTTGTGCTTTGAATAAATATCATTTAAAATAAAATCAAGCCATAGTTTAAATTATATTAAATAAATATATCTATAAAATCGAGGCTCAATATAATTTTATCTATTATCTTTTGGTTATTCTACATAAATACATTACAAAATAGTTATGGGCATTCTTTAAAACAACATATATTCATTTCTATACATATAGTTGTATAAAATTATTCTTGTTATCTCTCTTTGCATGCAGGTCATTTGGAAATAATCTCTCTACTAGTTAGGAGTAAGGTTGCGTACTATTAGACCTCTCCGATTCTCGTGGTCTGGCAGGATTCATACTAGATGTTGATATTGTTATTGTTGTTGCACAATTGTACAGAATTATCTATTATTTTATTTATTAATATATCTATATATTTAGAAAACGTAATCATCATGGAGAAAATACTTTTTACTTTATATTTACTTAAAATGTTTTTAAAATTAAAAATATAAATAATTTTGAATAGGTGCATTGATAAGTTTAATTTACCATATAAGTTTTCATATATATATATATATACTAAATAGTTTTAAAAGTATAATAATTATGAATAATGTTAATTTATAAAATAAAATAATACAAATTAACAGCCACCTTCGTAGTTAATTCATTAAGGTGGTCCTTCTACCCAACTAGTGGAAGTATCCACCATTTTCTTTAAGTATATATACTAAGAGCGAACGGGATGACGACCACGGAATCAATCCCTATCGTCCATTTAATCCAGCGGCTTA
>JAOSBK010000205.1:3872732-3884192 GCA_027568895.1 Erythroxylum shatona | reverse complement strand
ACAACAACAACAACAACAACAACAACAACAACAATAATAATAATAATAATAATAATAATAATAATAATAATAATAAGTTTATTAGAAATCTCAACCAAACAGGTTTTTTTTTTCAGTTTTTATATTACAAATCTCAACCAAATAGGTTTTCATTAAAAAAAAGAAACCACAAATAGGAAACAGAAACCAAAAACAACAACAGAAAAACAAAAGTGAAACCAAACGACCTCAAGTTAAATTTGAGTTTATAAAAAAAATCATAAGCATTCAACCAATGCTATTAAATTTTATTAAAAACCATAAATCGGTTAAATATTAAATAAAATTAAAAAATTTGAAATATGTTTGAAAGAAATTGTTTTTGCTAAGTTTTGACAGTTGAACCAACTGAACCAATTTAAATATTTAAATATTTTGTTAAATTTAATATTTCTTTGCTAAATTTAAATATTTTGTTTTTCATTCCTACTTGATATGCCAATTTCTGATCTTGCAGAGAATAATGTCCGCATACAGCAGAATTGTGAATATAACTAGATTGCCTACCAGTTGTCACACGCTTCTTTTCTCCTCCAGAGATACCCCTTCTCATCTCATCCCCAACAGGAATATCAGAACAGTTGTCCAAACCAAGCATCTATTATGAAATCTGTCAGATGTTGAGAATGATTCATGATCAACAGGAACTGCATTTGCTGTTAATGGATACAAACCTTTACTATGTAGTCTGTGATTAAACTACTCTTCAGGTCAGCCATGGCTGTGGTTTTCATGAATTCTGTGATCACTGGATCTGGTTCTATACCTTGTTCTTTCTCTCGTTTTGAAAGTTCCGTCAGCATATCATTCCTGATGTCTGCTCCCAAGCAATATCCAGAGAAATTTAAGGTCTCACGAACTGTCATTTCCGCATGGTGAAGATCGTGATGACTAATATAAGAACATGTTCTTTGAGGAACAAACTCTGATAACTTATGTCCACAATACGAAACTTTTCCAGTTACCTGTCCATTACTTATTATGAGTACTTGAAGCAGGAACGTTATGTAGACTCAGGATCTGACAATACAAGAAAGACAAACCTTTAGATCACTGTTCAGTTTCCCAGAAAGTGCACGCAGTAGAGTTGATTTCCCTGATCCTGGAGGCCCAAGAACCAGCGTTAACCTGCAACAGAAAAGCCAGTAACTGACCCTAGTCCGCAGAATTTGGAACTATGTCATACGTTTTATGATAAAGTACTGTCAATAAGATTTCGTTTTTAAACCTTGATGGCTTTATTAGACCATCTAAATCTTTGAGAATTTCGATCACCCTTTTCTGTGTAGAAGAGACTCCAATCATTCCTACAATATCCTGAACACAGTAAAAGATTGCAAGTCTTCAGTTAATCAGAGAAAAAGATGAAAGAGATTTGAGGAGTAAATTCTAGCAGAAGAACAGAAGAGTTCTTACCTCAATTACGTTCAAGGTAGAGTTGATCAAAGTTGGAAGTGCTCGCTTCCCGACATACGCTTCTCCTTCAACAGATAAATGTTGAAATCTGATCTCAACCTTTGGGAGTTCGATTCCTACCCTGTTTCCAACCAAAAGAAAACTTTACGAATGCAATAGCCAGCCTTTCTGTTTCTTCTCCTTCTGTACTCCTGACAGACTAATATCGCATGTTATTTGAAAAAAGAAAAGAACAATCACCTGTCAAGTCTGTCTCTGAGCCTCCACAAGAAGTTCTCATGGTCGACCTCTATAACTTTGAGAATACCATTAATGGCCTTCTTTTTGTTTAACATATCAGAATTCGCATCATTAGCCTCTCCATTTTCGAAGTTACAGTCGCTTATCTTGGCATCTTTTCCCATCCCTCCAGACTCCAGGCAGCAAGACTACACTGTAGGATGTTAGCTTGAACCAGTCTTAATTAGTATAATATCTTTTAACGGGTATTATCCTGAGTGCACAGTCTAAAATGAAGTATAAACTGCTTAATTTTCCATTAAAAAGATCTAACAAGAAATTCCATACCTCGGAAGGACCAGTGCTTTCTTCTTCTTGCCCACTTGATGATTCAACAACAAACCATTCTCTGCATATTCAGAACCCTTCAAGTGGAGACTGATGAATACAACGTCTGGAACCAGATATATACTTCTTTAAAACCTGAAGAACACTTGACGACAAAATGAAGTACGAAAACTGAAGATTTAAGTTGGGGCTGAGACGGAATGTCTCTAGAGAATTAGCAATGCAAACAAGAAATAGCATACCAGACGGTGAAATTATGTAATGAAATTAGTTTCACCATGGTCAGCCTCTGCATGAGTCTTTTTTTTTATTTTTTTATCATTTTAATTTTAATTATACTGCTATTAGTTTAATAAAAAATTAAATTAAATTTTAATTATAATTATTCTACTATTACTTTATTAAAAATTAATATCAAAATGATAAAAAATAAAAAGCTAAATAATTACATTTATTTTGTATCACGACACATATTTTCATTTTTATTATTTTAATTTTAATTTTTAAAATAAAATTTTAAGATAAAAATTAAATTTTGATTAATTTATTAAAATTATTTAATTAATTTATAAATTATAGAAAAATATTAAATTAAATTAAAATTTGATTTAT
This sequence comes from Erythroxylum shatona, assembly GCA_027568895.1. NCBI lineage: Eukaryota > Viridiplantae > Streptophyta > Magnoliopsida > Malpighiales > Erythroxylaceae > Erythroxylum > Erythroxylum shatona. The sequence continues at coordinate 3,881,558 of JAOSBK010000205.1, read as the reverse complement.
ACATAATCAGTTAATACTAAATAGTTAATTTTTCCAAATATTTTTAATAAACAGTTAATATTATCCGCTGGTCAAATCAGCTGATATAATCAGCTATCAACTAACAGCTAATACAACGAGTTTATTACCAAACATGACTTTTGTCAAACACAAACACAGATTTTGTGACCAAAAATATTGCATTCTATAAATGAAAAGACATTTTTTTAAAACTAAGATTAATGAACAACCAGGCTAATAATGAATATAGCATAACTAATCAGATTTATAAATTAATTAAACAATTTTAGTAAATTAATCAATTAAAATAAATTGTTGAGATCAAAATCAATTATTCCACATATATAATATATTATATGATTTATTTGCATTTCATAATCATTCTATGTAGAAAAAAACTTTATCATAAATATACAAGATGTTTAATATTGCATTAATATGCATGCGGGCTAATATAATAATAATAAAATTAATCAATTTTTAAAATCTCATTTGATATTTTTCTATAATTTATAAATTAATTAAACAATTTTATTAAATTAATCAAATTTTAAAATTTAAAATTTATCTTATAAATTTTATTAAAAAGTAAAATAAATATAAAATTAAAAAATGTGTGCCACGCTTGTTATTTTGTTATTTATTTTTATCATTTTAATTTAATTTTTATAAAATTAATAGTAGCATAATTAAAATTAAAACTAAATTTATTTGTTATTAAACTAATATTAGTATAATTAATATTAAAATGATAAAAATAAAAAATAAAAAAGACTCACATGTGTGACTTAAGTGTCATGCTTGTAATTTGGTATCACATTTATGTAACGAACATGACAATTATGTTTAAGTGATTGATCACTTAAAATTTAAGCAAAAACGATAATGTTTTATTAAATGGACAGAGTAAGATTATACAGAAGATCTCGTCTCGATTCGAGAAGCTCGGAGCACCGAAAATACTTGGGAGATGTAATTTTGATTAAGATGGATCTAACTTACTAGTTTATGCTATTTAAGTTTACTTGTATGTAAATCAAGTTGTTTCCTGATCGGTACAAGATAATGAAAGTGAGAATATTTATTTATGTTTCCGAACAGCCAGGAAATGGTGATGAGTATTTTCGTTTTCTCGTTTTATGCTAATTGACAATAGGTCAAATCCAATCTCTGTGATACAGTTTCATGGATGCTTTTGTGTAGGTCAAATCCAATCTGTGTGATACAGTTTCATGGATGCTTTTGTGTAGATAACAACTACCATGGAGCTTCCACTTTTGGCATACATACAATTATGATTAGATCTAAACAAAATTTGAGATTTAATTAATCTAGAAATCAATCACTGATCTAATTTGAAGGAGAAGAAGTAACAGAGAAGTTCAATGCCTGCAGGATCACCATTTCCAAATTTCTTAAACAATGTAAAGAAACTGAAACAGAAAGACAAGGGCAAAGGGTATTTGACATTTGCATTGTTCATTTTTCAGCAACAGATGATCACATGTACAGAAATTATAGTTTGGTGACAAAATCGTTTCTTTCTCATCTTCTTTGGAAGTTGAGGAACTTGATGCCATAGGCAAAAACAAAGAAAAAGAGGAGAACCCAACCAATGTGGGCAACCACTACAGGAATAAGAAAGTCATGGTCAAAACCAAGGTTATCCTTGAGGAATGCATCAACAGCCACTGGTTTTGATCCTGGAACTGCAAGAAGAGTCTTGTTGTCCCCAAATTGTGATGTAAGGACTCCATAGATTGTCCAAGCAACTGGAGATCCCCAGTAGTACCATCTCCACCACACAGGTATGAGCTGCAGTGAAAGCAACCAATTGGAGAGTGAACATTGTTAAATCACATGGTTTACCAAATTGATTATGTAAATATTTTGCCTGAATGTTAAATTCCAAAAACCCTAGTGTCGGTGTTCCACCTATCTATGCTTTGAAGAAATTTCGAAGGATTTCATTCGGAACAGAGTCGGAGGATTGCGTACCGGTCTGGCGATGAGGAATCCAGAAAACAAATTCCAGAAGTTGATGAAGAAAGACATAACAATGGCGGCAATTTGGCGGCCAGGCGTCAGTGCAACAACCATCATTCCGTACATTGAGAAGTAGATAAAGCACATGAGGACAAAGTAGTAAAAGTACAGGATTTTCTCTGCTTTCCATTCCAGCCCCATCATAGAGTACAGAAGAAGAGCATACACAACAGCCTGGATGGCAACATAAATTGTCTCAATTGCCACCTATGAGCACAAAAGTTAGGGTTCGCGTCAGATATAACAACACCCATAAACATTTGTGATTAATCTTCAGGAAGTTGCTTATTGTATGAGATCATTTTACCTGAGCAAATGCATATGGTAATGCTGAATACATTCCTGCTGCTCTTTCACGGTAGAAAACTGTTCTTTCTATTGATACAACCGATTGAACAGTAGTTGCGTTGGTGGCTCCAAGGAAAAAAACAGCCGCATAGGTAGCTCCGAGAAGATTGAATAGTTGCTGTTGATTTTCTCTGGTGATATGAAAGATGCAAAGGAGTTAAGTCTTAGTGTACTCCCAAAAGCACTCAAGAAGAAAGTCTAGAACTGATCATGTTAGTAAAATTGCAGCTTACAGCTTGTTTCCTTGTCCCCAGAAGACGATACCAAATATGACCCCAATGACAATTGTCGTGAAGAAGCGAATAGCATTGTATTGGGAGTTCCTCCAGTATGACCAATGTTGTTTCCAGAAACAAGCTTTGCATTGAGTTCTAAAGCTTTGGGAATATTTGGAGGGGAAGTAAAGATCCTTAGAGCCTGGTTGAGGAGTGCTAAGTTCTTTCACGAGCTTCTGATTTCTCCTGAAATGAGAACAAAAGGCATTATGAGATACATATATTTGTCTGTTGGTTCAAACACATGTTTGTACCTTGATGGGATCATGTGAATAAAGACAATTATGTTAGAATGATACTAACTGGTAAAGATTCGAGTTGGCATAAATCTCCGCAAAATCAACGTCAAGTTGAGCTTCTGCGGCTGTAGAGCTCACATCTAGCATCCAGGTTGCAGGATTGTAACCCTCTTTGATCTTAGGCACTCCTGGAATGGCCTGGAGGGAAGTTCAGATGTTGGTTATCCAGACAATGTAAATGAAGGAAACGAGGAAAATAAAACAGACAGGAAGACTCACTTCAAAGTATTCTACAAGCTTGTGAGAATGGCTACCAAGAGGTCCAGCATATATGACTTGTCCTCCTCTTTTCATCAAGAATAGCTGCAGCAGACATGAAAAATTAGGTTATTTTCGAGTTGTAGGTTATGAAGTAAGGCTAATTCATGGAAATTATTAAGAACTAATGATCCTGCAGTAGAAATCACACCTCATCAAAAGCTTCAAATATGTCAATACTTGGTTGGTGAATGGTGCAAACAACTGTTCTGCCTGTATCCACAGTATTCCTCACAGTTCTCATAACAATGGCCGCAGCTCTTGCATCAAGTCCTGATGTAGGTTCATCCATGAAGATAATTGATGGATTAGCTACCAATTCTACAGCTATTGTCAGCCTCTTCCGCTGTTCAGTTGAAAGACCATCCACTCCTGGAAGTCCCACTAGTGCATTCCTTAACGGTTTAAGCTCAACCAACTCCATGACTTCCTCAACAAACATCTGCACAGAAAGAATTACACTCAGAAATCTTATGATGACCTGTATTTTCAGACCTGAGAACGATAAACTTAAAGTTGCATGATTATATGGACAGTATTCTATTCTGAATAGAATAATCAACTTCTATCAGGAAAAATGTAAGTTCACATTCGTGATTAGAAATCATGCCTTTCTTGTCTCTTCTTTTACTTCTGCAGCAAGACGCAGCCAGGCAGAGTATAAGAGAGATTCATAAACTGTAACATACGGTGAATGGATATCGTTTTGTTCGCAATATCCACTGATCCGAGCAAATGTTTCCTGGTTCTTGGGATAACCAGAAATACTTATACTTCCTTCAATATATCCACCAGTCTTCCTTCCAGATAAGACATCCATTAGAGTGGTCTTGCCCGCGCCGCTTACACCTACTAATGCTGTCAGGACACCAGGCCTAAATGCACCACTAACATCATTTAGCAATTGCAGTCGGTTCTCTTCAACTCCTTGGTTCTTAAGTTCCTGATAATTCACCAAGAGCATTGTGAAACTTCAATTACTTGTGTGAAAGCTATCACTAATGGATACTATGCATTGGAGAAATCAACTCACCGCAGGCATGTCTACATAATAGTTCACATGGTTGAAAGCCAGTGAAAGGGGTTGAAATGGTAAAACCATCCCTTTATTTGGTTGCGTTTTCAAACTACCATTTCTGGTGATACTCTCTTGAGTACGTCTGACAGTCATGTTTGTTCCTGCAATAGATGAGTGAGCATATGAACTTGTTTAATCTCATTCTTATGCAAAACCTCTCCATGAAGGTCTTCTGTTCAGTTCCTTATCTTCAAGATATAAAAGGATGAACCCTACTGATTAGAATTGAATGAATAATAGCCACTAACCTTCTGAATTCTCAGTGCTTTCAGGATTTTCTTCAGCAACCACAGCTTTACTGTTACCAAAAGCTAAGATTAAGAAGACAAAGAAGATGGATTAGAAAATGGATATGATCCCAAAATTGTAAATCAAATTACCTTATGATATTACTTACGATTTAAATATGACAGTGCCGCAATAAAAAGGACATTGAACAGAAGAGAGAACAATAGAAGTGCCCCGGTAGATAGCCAATACCATCTTTCAGTTGTAAAGAGGCCTCTCTCCTTGAGAACAGAAATCCCAACTTTTGGTTCAGTAGGGTCACCAGTTTCCTGAAACAGAGAGGCTAATGTCAGCCACTTAACCTAAACTCTGCAGATTTTGAGTTCTCACAGAACAGAAGCAAACAACTTACCTTATTCCATCTCTCTGAAAGAAACTCATTGATGGCTAGGGCGTTCTGTCCGTACATCATTGGAGAAGCATAGTAACCCCACATCATCCACGATTTAATGTCATCTGCAGGAAAAGGTAGGAAGATTGTTTGAAATGCTAAAGAACACAGTCGTTAAAGTATCAGATTGCTTGATCTGTTTATTACCTTTGGAAATGATATAGCCTGCTAGCAGAAAGACCACCAGTAAAGTACAGGTACCAAGTGTGTTTGCTATAACATCTGTTCGTCCAACCGCAGCAATAAACCGAAATAGTGACAAAGCCATTTGGTGTATGCCGAAGAAAGCCAGGAATTGCTTAAAAAACCTGAAAAGATGTGATATTTCAGTTGGAGCCTCTCCGATTTCCTTCATAGCAAAAATGATTAAAAGCTTACCTGCTTGCACAAGGTGCGAAGCCAATGGTGTAATATGTAAGGATGATCCAAATTGCAGATTCGATGAAGGAGAGAGGAATTCTAAGGAGCCATATCGGCAGTGCAAAAGCCCATGCTGGGTAAAACAGGAAATCTCTCTGCTTGTAAAACACTGGAAGCCTCATAACAGTCATTGCAAGCTCTGCCATTCCGTTGAACATTACATTTAAAAGACTGAAAAATAGAGCTCCCAAGAATTTTGTTGCATCTTCTCTTCGACCAGTTTTCATCTCTGTTCTTAAGAAAACGGTGAAAGCAAGAACAGCCATGATTGTTATTTGTGTGGTTTTGAATATGAAAATGAAAGAGCTGCGTTTCATCAGCAGCCACTCCCGTGCAAAGCATGCCTGAAAGAGTTCCCAGTTGGAGATACCGTACTTATCAGTTACCAAAGCTGCAGGGTGAGTTTTGGATTTATCATAACGAACTCTGAGGTTATCCGAGAGTTGTTGCCCGACATGAAAGGATCTGAAGGCTTGTACAAAGTCTGTCGCGGATACGTACTCGTAAGGTTGATTCTTTCTAAACCAGTATTGTTGCTGGTCCCTCTTAGAACAAACCTCTTGCAGAAAATCTGCTACGCCCTTCCTTTCCGGACATCTGAAGCCAACATATTCAAAGAACTCAAGAATGTCTTCACGAGGTCCCTGGTAGACAATCTGGCCTTCTGAAAGTAGGATAACATCATCAAAGAGCTCGAATGTCTCAGGTGCAGGTTGCAGAAGAGCAATGACCATAGTAACATCCATGATATGGACCATTTGCCTCATGAACTTGATTATCTGAAAAGTAGTGGAGCTGTCTAGGCCAGTCGATATTTCATCCATGAAAAATGCCTTGGCTGGTCCTACCAGCATTTCTCCTACATTCATTACCAAGAATTTCCCATCAGACTAATAGCTATATAGCTGCAAATGGCAAGAACTGATACAGATAGTGAATTAGCACACACCAGTAGTTAGACGCTTCTTCTGTCCCCCAGAGATACCCCTTCTCATTTCATCTCCCACCATTATATCAGCACAGATATCCAATCCAAGTATCTGGGATAGAATTTTAAGTATTAGGAAGTGATGAACTTGGGGAATGAAATTGTCAATGTACAATTATACAACTAACCTTTAAAACATAGTCTGTACTCAAACTGGTTTCTTGGCCAGACATGGATGTGGCTTTCATGAATACATCAATATCAGGATCTGGTTTGATACCAACTTCCTTCTCACGTCTTGACAACTCCATCAACATGTCATATCTAGCTCCAACTCCTAAGCAACGCCCGGAGAAATCAAGTGTTTCACGAACTGTCATTTCACCGTAGTGAAGGTCATGCTGACTAATATATGCACCGGTTCTTTCAGGTATGAACTCGGAAAACTCATGACCACAGTAGGTGACTCTTCCTTTAACCTGTTGATCATTACACTTGTCATCAACATATAGAATGCAATTCTCGGGACTTGCCGGAACCTATAATCAGCATAATGGACATGCTCAGGAAGAATACGAACCCGTAAATCTCCACCAAGTCTCCCAGCCAATGCTTTTAGCAATGTTGTTTTTCCTGAGCCCGGCGGCCCGAGAAGCAGTGTCATCCTGAACACGAAATGTTAATGAATGAATACTTTTCCCAGAAAATACCAGGTTTTCTTACATGAGAGCTTCTTCACTTGAAGGACTTTGTGCATACCTGGATGGTTTCACTATTCCATTCACATCTTGGAGTATCTTGACTACCCTTTTCTTTGATGGGGAAAGACCAATCATCCCAAGAACTCCCTGTCAAAAATAATTTGTCTTGAAATTTGATCAAAAGACCAGGTTGCTTGTTTACTACTTACGAACAAAGCTTAGCTTTCGTTTTATGAAGATTGGACTAGGAGTTTGGGGTCTAAAGTTCCCTATGCGGAATATTATGTTGCAGAAAGATGATGAGAGAGTGTACCTCAATTGCATTCAAGGTGGAATTATATAGAGTTGGAAGTGCTCTAGTCCCAACAAATGCATCTCCTTCAACGGAAAAATTCTGAAACCTGATCTCAATCTTTGGGATGTCAATCCCTACCCTGTTTCAACATATCTCTAGTGTCATGAACATCGTATTTACAAGTAAAACTACAATATGAAAACTTGTTTTCAGTAGATTTCCAACCGAAAATTTTCGGAAAGATGGAACACCAAAAGAGATAAACCAACCTGTCAATTCTATTCCTAAGTCTCTTCAAGAATCTCTCATTGTCTTCCTCAACAACCTTAAGTATGTTCTCCATCAACAGCGACTTATCCTGATAGCTAAGCTTTGTAACATCAACCTCATTTTGCACCAACCTGCCATTGCTAACCACCTGCTTTAGTACCCCTTTCCTCATTCTTTCATAAGTTGGCAGTCTCTCTATGGCAGCCATGATCAGCTCCTCCTCCTCGTCGGCAAAATGCCTGCTGTTTGAGCACCTCATGAAAACGTCGGGCGAGTTCCATATTTCTCTTACGCTTGAAGAACGTGAACTTCTACTGCCATAACTCATCTGCCTCGCCAAGTCATCTCCAAAAAGCACTGCTGCTGCCATCTTTTGATGTCTTTATGAAGGTAAGGTATGAATTATATTGGGTATCGGATGAAGAGTCACTCAACCTGCCAAAACTTTAACCTGTCCGAGGATTCAAGCACTTGTTTCGCTCATTAACACTGTCTAAATGCATATTATAGTGAACAGGAATGGTAATAATGCATGCACAACCTGAAACATTATATGTTCCCTCTACTTTGAATTACAAAGGGCATGTATGCTCTGTACCAGTTTATTGGGGTGGTTTATATAGAGCCGTATCGAAAGAAGAAAGCCACAGGTTCCAGTGTCGGGGGACCTGCAAGTCTCCGTCAATTGGCGTTCATCTAAGATGTCGTTTTGTTTTATCGTTCAACTGGTCAATACAAGGCTGCTGAGAGTTTGACAAATATTGAAACTTGGAAAAAAAATTAATAATGGAGATGCATCACTCTTGATCTGTGGCCAATAGATTTCAAGCTAAGTATATGATTTTTGCAATGTTTTAAAATCTGCACCAAAAATTAAAGCAATAAAGACAAAAAGTTAAAATTTTAATATTATTGGAAGAGATTATTATTAACTATAAATTTTAATTGAAAAAAATTATTAAATAAAATTTAATTAATTTATTTTAGTTTATAAAAATTTATTACTTCATAAAAATATACCAATTAATTAAAAATCGATCGATTTTTAACAATTAAAATAAATCAAAACCAAAAGTTAAAACTTGAACTGAATAATTGAATAGTTCAAAACTTTTATAATTAAACTAACCATTAGGATTTAATTTTTGCCATGAATTTTCGTCAAACAAGAATGCAATAATTTAGTTCTGGTCCTTGAGACTGTGTTTTGCTGACTACGACAATAAACA
>JAOSBK010000205.1:3844148-3861503 GCA_027568895.1 Erythroxylum shatona | reverse complement strand
TAATTTTGGAAATAAAATTATAAACATGCATGAAAAATCATGAATGACACTTATTTTGAATAATTAAAATCCCTCTAGAATGACACTTATTTTGGATAGGAGGGAGTATGTTTTTTTTCACAAAATAATATTATTATAAAAGAGTTCAAACAAATTTAATTTTATATTCAAATTACATAATTTAAGTAGTTTGTTGTTGATCATCATTATATGACAATAGTTTGATATTCCACTTCTGGAGAATCCTCCACTCTCTCTATTTAGTAGAGAGATGAAACTCAATTAATTAAAATATAAATAATTACAATATCATTAATTAAAATATAATTCATTCATTAATTAAAATATTATAATTAATTAATTACACTATAATTAATTAATTAAATTTTTATAAAATTTTATTTTTCAATATTTTTTACAAACCAACCATTATTAATGGTAATGGTAATCATTCATTTCTCTTAACCAACCATTATAATTATAATGATAATATTGATTCCTCTTACCATTCCCCATGCGAACCAACTGCTCCTTAAATCTAACTAAATTTTATAATAAATTTGAGTTATAATTAAAAAAAATAAGATTAATTCATACTTAAATTGACAATAAATTTTTATTTGATATTAGAAATAACGAAAATATTTAAATATAATATAATTTAAACTTAATAAATTTCCTTAACTTATATTTTATTTAAATTTATAGGACCATAACTTAAAATATTATTTATTATATATTTTCTCTGTATTTAATTAAAGGATTTAAAAATTAATTCAGCTTTTCAGATTTGGATTCGAAGTCTAAGCTTGTTAAAGTTTTAGGATTCGGGCTCCAAATCTTGGTCCGGGTATTGTCATTCCTGTTTGGTACCCGAGAAAAATCATTTTCTTAAACCTGGGCGTATGGTATGCCTGTCCAAAGTTCTTCGAATTTTCTCGAGGAAACACGAAAGCAATCCAAAACTGAAGATTGTAGAGGTGAGAAATCTCTCATCCTAGTCCTCTCGTGTTTCACACTGATATCACTGGGAATGATTTAAATTTAAAAAGAAGTGTTTACTCGTTTAGACCAATCAAGACCATAATCAGATTTGCTTATACTGTATTGAAGAATTTAGATGCGGATTTCGCTTTGGAGTTTAGAACTGCTGTTTGGTTGGTGAAAATGCTCAGGAGATGAAAAAAAAAAACGGCAAACTTCCCAGTCTCAAGTTTCTCAAGTTGTTGGTTTGAACTTGACAATATTTATCTCGATTTCAGTTTTGTATGATCCTTTTGGTCTTTATTAAAATGGAAGAGTCAGGAATTAGTGATTTCTGTGCTTAAAACACCAATCTGTGGTCCTTTGGCAACGTTTTCCCACCATTTCGGTGAATGGAAAAAGATCAGTTCTTTCAGATTAAATGGTAGGCCGCTTTGCACAGGAGGCTCGAAGGGGCGAATAGTTTTTGTGATTGTTTTCAGTGTGTATGTGGAACTAATCCAGTCAAATTCAAGCCGTTAAACGATTTATTTATGGTCATAGAAACTTTTGTTTCATGATTAATACGTTCTATCATGATTGTTTCTGTTTGAATTTTCCTGATTTTAATTTGAATTTCCTTTTCAGGTGTCATTCAGTTAAAGTGAAGAGGTCGTCTTTGCAGACAGATTAAGTTTGAAAAGCAGTGGAAATGGCTTCTGTAGAAACTGTTTTACAAGTTCTTTCAGGCAGTTTACCTTGCATTTATCATTTTAGTCAAACTTTCAACAATTTGAGTTCTGTGGTTCCTTTTGGATCAGAAGTATGTTACAGACCAAATAGAAACCCTGTATTCAGAAAATCCTACCATAGCTCCCAAACGTTTGGAAAATGTGGGAGGTTATTTCCACGTAAAGGTGCAAATACCATTGCAATGGCTGAGCATATGAAAAGGTTTGAGTTGATGAGATGCAAATGCCAACAGGCTGAAAGCATTAGCGGGGTTACCAAAAAGGAGGGAATATCAAATTTATATCCAATAAATCGCAAGGACAATGCACTGCATATTCAAGGGCAGGAACTGGATCGTACAGTAGAACAAGGACATGGTTTTGAACGGCATGGGAGATTAGAAGAAGCTAGAATAATTACAAAAAATCTGCAGGGGGCTAAATCACCTGAGGAAGAAGCATGGTATCTTCTCAAGGAATCAATTGTTTATTACTGCGGTAATCCTATTGGAACAATTGCTGCTAATGACCCAAGCGATACGAGCATTCTAAACTATGATCAGGTCTTCATTCGGGACTTCATTCCTTCAGGGATTGCTTTTCTTTTAAAGGGTGAGTATGACATTGTACGGAACTTTATCGTCTACACCCTTCAGTTGCAGGTAATATTACTATCACCATAATTTGTTTAAAAACCTTTTTGTATTTTTACTAGTTAACTAAAATTCTTCTTGCTTGATAAAGCACATTGCAGTTTTTATTAGTTTGGCCAGAAGGCTGTTATTGACAACTTTAAAATTTTCTTGCTGCAAAGTCCTGTTTTTCTTTAAAAACTCGGAATCCATATCGGCAATTTCATGCTTGCATAGACTTTGGTAAAGGAGAGAGCTGCAAAATCATGCTTGATTAAACTGTGATAAACAAGTCAAAGAGGAAGGAACATCCATTCCATGATAAGTCGAATATAGATAATCTGAAACAAAAAGTTACATTCATTTAAATTTTGAATCATTTATGTTGGAACGTGGCTTAATTGTTAACTATGTGAATCAGTTACTGTTCTTTGGGTTTATGCTCCAGTAGGTCTGTCAAAATGTCATTACAATATAATATATTTATTTGTCGTAGTTGCTTTAGGATCAGTTCCTGAGTATGGTGATGCCTGTATTGACAGAGTTGGGAGAAAACTATGGATTGTCATAGTCCTGGCCAGGGATTGATGCCTGCCAGTTTTAAGGTGCGAACTGTTCCCCTTGATGGTGAGGATTCTGCTACTGAGGATATATTAGATCCTGATTTTGGTGAAGCAGCAATTGGCCGTGTAGCACCAGTGGATTCTGGTAAACAAATGATCTGAAGTATTTCCGTCTTTGAGAACGTTGGTGTGAAATTGGAGAATTTGCTTATGAATATGATTTTCTTCTCAGGGTTGTGGTGGATTATCCTTTTACGAGCTTATGGAAAATGCTCTGGAGATCTTTCTGTGCAAGAAAGGGTGGATGTGCAAACTGGAATTAAAATGATTTTGAAACTTTGTCTTGCTGATGGCTTTGATATGTTTCCTACTTTACTGGTGACTGATGGATCTTGCATGATAGATCGCCGCATGGGAATTCATGGACATCCATTGGAGATCCAGGTTGATGGTCTCTTTGACCTTTAGAGTTCTTGTTTTCATTCTCACTTAATTCTATATTTCCTTCGGAGAACTATTTTAATGTATGACTTTAGGAAACTTCTACATTTCCTCAGGGGAACTATTTTAATCTATGACTTTAGGAGACTTCTATGAGCCAAACATGAATATGACTACTTCTGCTTGTCATGTTCTTTTTCAGGGGAAAGGATGTATTATTTACTAAGTATAGCCATAAGCGGTTCCCATAATAACAAAAGTATAGCCACCACATTTGTTATTGTTTGGAAAGTGACTGAGGTTTATGCTTTTAGAAACATTTATTGTATTTTCATGCTATAGTTTTATGTTGACAGTGTCTTAACCATATATTTGGTGCAACCATGATTACAATCTTTGCTTTTACAAACAGCATTATTACAGGTTAGTTCATAAGCAGGGTTTGATAGGGGGCACTTGTTCATGGAATCTTCTAGTCAAAGCTCGACCTTTTGCTAGGATTCTAATCTTTTATTAGTTAATTAAGAGTATTCTTCAATCCTAGGTGGTCATTCACTGACCTTTCAGAGGTCAAACAATTTGAAAATTTGAAAACTGTAAAGCGCAAACCCAATGTATTGCACCCTAAAATTGAGGCCTAATAGTGATAGCTGATTCTCTGGCTGACATTATACCTGTAAATTTGGTTTCTATTAGGATGAGTAAATGACTGTGTGTTTTATGATCAATTGGAGGTTTACAATTGCAGCCATTCTTCTTATTAAACAACAAGATATGTTATTTAATTTTGCGTATCATGTTGTGCTCATGGCAGGCACTGTTTTATTCTGCATTACTTTGTGCACGTGAAATGCTTGCACCTGATGATGGATCAGCTGACCTAATCAGAGCTCTTAGGAATCGTCTTGTCGCCCTATCTTTCCACATTAGGGAATATTACTGGATTGATATGAAAAAACTCAATGAGATATATCGTTACAACACAGAGGAGTATTCTTATGATGCAGTGAATAAGTTCAATATATACCCAGATCAAATTCCTCCCTGGCTAGTGGAATTCATGCCCCGCAGAGGCGGCTATTTAATTGGGAACCTGCAGCCAGCTCACATGGACTTCCGTTTCTTTTCTCTTGGAAACTTGTGGTCAATAGTCAGCAGTCTTGCAACTGTGGAGCAGTCGCATGCAATATTGGATTTGATTGAAGCAAAATGGACAGATTTGGTGGCAGAAATGCCATTGAAAATATGCTACCCTGCTCTTGAAGGTCAGGAATGGCGAATTATCACCGGCAGTGATCCCAAGAACACGTAATTGGTTTACCTTGTAGTGTGTTGTTCTAAATTTTCCCGACATGTGGTTTATGCATTACTCCTTATTGTTTTTCCATTTCAGTCCTTGGTCTTACCACAATGGAGGTTCTTGGCCAACTTTGCTTTGGCAGGTTAGTTCTCTAAATTTCCACCAATTTTTCTGGATTTGATGTTTCAAATCTCCAATTTAACTTCTATGAGCTATTTTTAACTCGATTTTCCTGTATTATAATCAACTTCTCATTTTCTGCATTATACAATAAATAATGTTTTACCTATTACAATTGTATGTCTGAACATAAGATGAATGCAGCTAATACAGTTTTCTTTTAGTAGCTCTTAAAAGTCTCACTCAATGTCATCATGCAAATTATAGATCTCTGTTCTTTTTTAATTGTCTTTTACCTTTAAACAAGTTATTTCATGCTTTGAAGAACTGAGTGGTCGGTGTAACTGGTGATCTTCTCATAAGAATAAGGGTAGACACAGACTTACTTATACAGTGAGAATGACTGGAACATGTGTTATGGAATTAACATATGCATATAACATTTTTCAGCTTACTGTGGCATGCATAAAGATGAACAGACCAGAGATTGCAGAAAGAGCTATAAAGCTTGCTGAGAGGCGCATATCTAGGGATAAGTGGCCGGAGTATTATGATACTAACCGCGGAAGATTGATTGGGAAACAAGCACGATTGTTTCAATCATGGTCAATTGCAGGTTATCTTGTATCAAAGCTTCTTCTTTCCAACCCAGATGCAGCTAGAATCCTTATGAATGAAGAGGATTTGGAGCTTGTCAATGCATTTTCATGTGCTATAAGTGCCAACCCAAGAAGGAAACGTGGTAGGAAAGGATTCAACCAGCCATTCATCGTATGAAGGCCTCAGTCCCCAACGACTTGTACATTGTACCATAGAGCCACTACAACAGAAACATGGTTAAGTATTTGTTCAAAGTTGCACCTGGTGCTTAGATATGAAACAGGCTCATCTGTTGCTGTTTAATGTTTTTCATGGCCAATAAACTTTTGAAACAGAGTTCCTGCAAGATTCTGGTATGTCTTTTGAGCTTAACAGGAACTTGTTGAAACTAGTGAGTTTCTGGGACATGGACAAAATGCTATAACTGAATAGTTGTGATTAATTGATCCCAAATTAGGCAGCTCTTTAGAGTTTCAACTTTCAACTAATTAGACTAACAGCTAGACTTTACTTTTCTAAGATTGTTGACTAAACAACAATAAAGATAGGGGTAGCTATGGCTGGATTATGGGCTAGTCTCATTAATTTTTTAAAATTATAAGTATAAAATAACAATTTTTTTAATTGAGTTCGGGTTTAAATTTTTCTTTCTCAAGTTGAGGTCTAACTTTTTGAAGCAAAACTTAAGATAATTGGGTCTTGGGCCGGTCTAAGATTAAGCTTGGATTTATGGGCCAATTTATTGAAAACATCTGAATCTGAATCAATGAATCAGTCTATTATCATCTCTAAATAAATAACTATACTAAAAGCAGATCAAAACTTCAAACATACGTCTAAAACATATACATAGAAGTGATGTATATTTCATTTGATACAGTTTACGAAAAATTTGTAAATTAAAAAAATTGGAGGATTGAATTAAAATATATTTTGTTCAAATATGTTATATTAATTTTTATAAATTGAGCTATCGATAAAAATTTATATGTTTTTTCAATTTTAAAAAGACTATAAATGTTATATTCTTAAAATAAAAATTATTTATAATAATAAAATCTATTTTAGCTTCTATTTTTATATTATTAACAAAATTATTAACAATAAAAATTCGCAATAAAAAAATTTGAAAATGATTCTAATCGAAATTTCTAAAATATTATTTAGAAACAATAATTATTATGTTAAGTAGTCACCATCTGTGGACAAGGCCGAAACCGAAAGAAGGAAATAAAGTTGGGCTAAGCCCATTGGAGGAGAGACAGGCTAACAGCCTAATTCTATTCCTCTAAAACCACATCGGAAACAAGAAACACACCTAAAGGGACAGACTCCTTTATAAACAAAATTACGCCCCTTTTCCAGCTTACGGAGCCGTGTGGTGAGCACAGAGCGAACTATTCTTTCGCCTTTTACTAAAGAATACCGTGTGCGCGCCACCAAAAGCGGCATACGCCTATTTTTGGAGGGTCTGTCTTTTATCAGATGGATCCTACAGTAAGAGTATTAAACTTTTTATGTATAAAAGATTAGATCATATGTCCTTAGGATTGTATTGAAGAGGTTAGGATTTCAATGAACGTATGGGTTTGTCTTTAGATCGAGAATGGAGAGTTGTGAAGGGTGCCATATTGGGGATAGGATTCTTGTTTAATATGAAAGTATTTTATTTTATTATATAAGTTTTGTTTATTTATATGAGATTTATGTAGATTTATATAAATGTATAAAATAAAATAAGATATTATAAAATTAGAAAAGATTTGAACTTTTATTGGAAGCTTGAATTGTTAGAAAGTGAATGCTTCGAACTTTTGCTCGGACTTTTATTGGGATTGATACAAGCTTGAATTACTAGAAAGTAGATATACACCAAAAAGTTATAAAATTGGACAGAGAATTTAGGTATATGCTTGTTTGGGGATACGGGACAAAAAGTATAGGTATGTTTTGAAATGCTTGTTTGGGGGTATGGGACAAAAAGTATAGGTTTGTTTTAAAAAGTAACGTTTGGTATCAATCTATCATTATACAATAATCACTTTCATTCTTCAGTTTTTGGTAATACTCCATTCATTCGGTAATTCAGAGGAATGGAAATTATTGTTCAAATTTTTTAGCACAAAACTTGATTATAATTAATTATAAAATATAATTAATTAAAATATAAGAAATAGGGTGCATATAATTAATTAAAATATATTAAAAATTTAATATAAAATAATTTTAATAAATTTTTATTTCTCAAAATGTTTAACAAACCAATCACTGTTAAAGGTAATGGTAATCATTCATTCATCTTTAACCAACCATCATAATTATAATGATTATATTCATTCTCATTCCCATTATTCTCGGTGAACCAAGCGCCCCCTCAAACTTTAACCGGGATTGATACAAGGATAGTGCTTGAATTGCTAGAAAGTGAATGCACACCAAAAGGTGAGGATAAAACCTCCGGTAATTTCATGTTTGAACTCTTAAGAATGTCAATGCATATTATATCTAATTAGATTGCCGCCAATACATTTACACTATATTTTACACGAAACATATAAGGTTAAAGTAAGGAAGAAAATTTCTCATTTTGAAGTGGAAAACCAAACATCCGTTTGCACATAATGTGAATGCTGACTAAAACATCTCAAACTCTGTATCCTCTTCTGTACTTTTACTCTTGGTATTGTTCTGAGAAAATGTGGACGATACACCAATGCCAACATCACAACACTTGGGCAGCTCTGGAGGTATCGAACACCGTATTAGAGCCCAATTAAGACCTTCAAAGAAAGGATGCTGCTTGATCTCGGCAGCCCCTTTACTTGATCCTAATCGGTTTTCAGGTTCTTTGATCAACAAACCTCTAATCAAATCTCGTGCGTGAAAACTGACTATAGGATTACTGGGAAATTTCAGACTTCTTGACACCACATTTGATAACGTTTCCTCATTTCCTGACCCCTTGAATGGTGTTCTACCGTACAACAGCTCAAACAAGAAGATTCCAAACGTCCACCAATCAACTGCACTGCCGTGACCCTCACCTTTGATGATCTCTGGAGCTAAATATTCATGAGTGCCGACAAAGGAGTTTGATCTGGCACTAGTAGGTTCCACTACTAGTTGGGGTAGTGGGTTGACCTGTGAAGCCAGGTCGCCTTTCAACTTTCGAGATTTGGCAGCTACTGATAGAAGTCTTGGGGTGAAACAGGAAACCTGCCAGGCCGGATGGAGGCAGAAAGGATGAATGCAGCTGGACTCAGAGCAGGGACTCGATGTCTTTTTTGTGGGTTCTGTATCAGGTGATGATGATTGCAACAGAATGGGATTAGCAGTACATCTCAGTGACAAGTCAAAATCTGAGAGCATTATGTGCCCATCTTCCCGGATCAGAATATTTTCTGGCTTTAAATCTCGATAAATGACTCCAAGCATGTGCAAATACTCCAATGCAAGAAGCACTTCTGCAACATAAAACCTGCAGAAATTGTGATTTCACGTTAGCCCAAACTCTACTAGAGCATTTTTATGGATCTACCATTGACAACAGCTTTCTATGATTAGTTTTTCTCCTATTCCCCTCAGTCGATTCTCCAATTCCAAATATCCCCCACCCTCTCTCCCTCTCCAGAATGAGCAGCAGAGAACATGAAATGCCTACCTTTAAATGAGCTCCCTTAGTGATTGAGACAATAGGACCACAGAATCTCCCACAGGGTATAACATGCAATATAAGAAACGCAAAGTGCAATCTTCCTTGAGGCAATTTGTTCCAATTGCTGATTAATAGGATTCAAGCTATTTAAACTTAACAGCTTAATGGCATCGTAGAGAATATTGCCCTGATGATAAGAGTTTGAAGGTTGCTATCCTGTATGTCATCTAGTAACCACTCAAGTGTCTTCACTTCTTCATTCTAACAATACTTCAACCATGCCAAGTTCCAACATAACACTCCTAGACCACCACTCTCAATTATATATATTACACTCTACGTAACAAGCATGACATTCATTTCATAAATTAATGTTAATAACCTTTGCTTTGGGGGCATCTTACATAACAAAGCATAACATTCATTTCATAATTAGTATTAATAACCTGTTTTGGGGGCAGGCTATGCAGCAAAAAAATTTTAATGCACCCAGTAAATAATGAGATTCCCTAACTCAAACGTAATAAACTGTAAATTCAAGGATCTAAATACGACACACCAGTCAAAATAACTGTCATGGTTAATGGGTAGGTGTTGGGTGAGAGGATGAGAGAGGGGAGTGCGAGAGAGAAATAACATGTTACAGGAACATGAGAGGAAAGAGTCAGATCATAAGTAGCATCACACGTGTCATAAAGCTCAACCTAAGAAGATGTATATAGTCAACAGAGATTGATACCTTACTGCTTGTTCAGAGAAACACCTGCCAGGTTGCTTCTGCCTTGACACATGCAGATCTCCACCGGGACAATACTCCATAACCAAGCATGAGAATTTTTCGGAAACAAAATGGGTATATAATGTAGGAAGAAAAGGATGATCCAGCATTTGCATAATCTCTTTCTCAGTTTGGGCCCTGGATAACTTCTTCCTGCTTGCCAAAAACTCATTATCCATGACTTTCAGAGCAAATAGGCAATTTGTACCTGTTAGCTCGGCAAGATAAATAGACCCAATATCCCCACAGCCTAGCTTCTTAATCAGCTTAAAGTGCTTCAAACTAAGATCCCCATACTGCTTCTGACTTTGCCGAATGGCTTCCCACCTCAAGTCCCGTGACATGTGAGGCCTATTGCCACTACGACTAGATCCACTCAGATTGCTATCTTCACTAGTACTTATGCTACTACTATAGTCCCCCATGCTGCTTTTTGAGCTTTGGGAGAACTCCCCCTTCTCTCTTGATCTTGATTTCTCATCAACTTTACTCAACACAGATTTCATCTTATTGCAATTCGAAATGGAATCAATATTGTTTGAACCTGTATCTGTAATGTTTGAAATGATATCGATACAGTTGGAAGGCAGAGAAGCTTTCATACTTTCTTCTCTTAAAGGATAGTCACATATCCTGCTGTCTGAAATGCTAGTACTAGTATCCAGACTTCCGTAGGTTTTTACATTACATGCATTCAAACTGCTTGAGGAAGAAGATGAATCCTTCTTTACTTTCTTCCTAATAAAGTTCTTGCTCCTGAAGATTGGCATAAAGCGCGGACTACTGCAAGTAGAACTGCTTGCAATGCTACAAGGGCTGGAACTAGAAGGTAAAGGTGGGCCATGTGAGTGGCTTTTCTGTCCCTCTGGAATGGCTGTTTTAGCAGAAACTTCAAGTGAGGCTGAATGCCCATCAACTTCTTTTAGTTTCTCAGGTGCCTGCATGGCAGATGAGCAACCAGCATATTCAAGATCACCATTTCCTGTTTTCAGAGTTTCATTATCTAAACCTGTAGTCAAAGAGACAGGACGTGCACTTTCCTCGGCACTTTGAGAGGACTCGATTATCTTCTCAGAAGTACTTGATGTGATTTTTTCTGGAACGAGGGAGATTTCAACTAAATTTCCATTTCCTTCATTCAGATGAAGGCCTGAAGCGTTAGCATCAACAACCACTGAACTATACAACCTTTTGATAGTTCCCGCTTCTGAGGACCTTGATGAACAAGCTGGTCTGGACAATCGTTTCATAGCAGCCATCTCCGATGCCTGAGAAATGCACAATCCCCTCAACGCCTGCTTCAAACTCACAGGTTCTGCAATTCCAATTCCTGAAGTTTGAGGCGAACCAAATCTCATTGGTCTCTTCATAGCTTTCTTTCTCAAACTGTCTCTACCACCTTCATGAGGCAGACCAAGACCCTTAGTAGAAGTTCTAATGTCAATTGCTTCAAAAAGACGATTAATGTCATCCTCTATAGAATACTTATTATCCACTGTCAGGACTGAATGTTTTCCTGTTTTCAAGCCCATATTCTGTTCATATTCCATATATTCTGCTGATTCCACAATTTCAGATGTGACAGGCAGTGCATCCATCTCCACTGAATTCACTCTACACACTAAAAAATACTGATATCAATCTAGCAGGTTATATTAACCCATCTCCAAAGAAGCATATCGAAAATATGTCCCAACAGAAATCAGAAAAAGCATGAGAAATCCTTTGAGCGCCTCTTCCATCATATCGATGCCATGGTTAACTCCTGCTCTTACACCTACAATAACCTCCGAACAAAGCATCCAAATCCTGGCATGATAACCAACCATAGGTAAACACAATGAAATCGAAATGAGTAAAGCTGCAATTTGATTAATGGAAATCACACAAACTTTAACCAATTCATCCACAAGTGAGAGTGTTAGTGTATCTATTTTCCTGTTATTGTCATCAACTTAAATACTTGACAAAAATTTGCGAACAGAGAAAGCAAACCAAAAAAAGGACACGAGTAAAATCAAAATGTCCTCATAAAAACATCATGAACATCACCAATCAGTTCAATTCTAACAGATAAACAAGTTTGCTTTCTTCAAAAGAAAAAACATAAAAGTACCCAAAAGAACAATATTTTTCTGAGAAAAAAAAAAAAGAAAAGAGGCTGAAGAATAGCAGTCTTTCGGAATCGAATTAGAATTAAAACAACAAAAAATGTGAACTATAACAGCAGAAGCTCAATTCAAAAAGCAAAAAAAAAAAAAAAAGCACAGTAGACAGATTTTTTTTTTGTTTTCTGTTTTTCAATAACATCAAAAAAAAAAAGAAGCAAGAGGACAGCGTACCTGAAGAAGAGATCATAAGAGGTGATTGACTCATCAAAGGAGAGGGAAACAGAGAAGGTGAGGATTGTTGAGAGAGAAAGAGAAGAGAGACATAGGTAGAAAGTGAGTTAGGGCACGAGAGGAGAGTGAATGAGGAAATGAGACTGACTCACGAGAACTATCACTCTCAAATTTGTTCCCTCTCTCTCTCATTTCTTTCTGCCAAATACATACAGTACGTGAATACACACACACTCACACTCACACTGTTCCTTTCTCTGTAATGGCGGAAAAACAACAGAGAATCAGAACAAAAACTCTTTTCAAACTCCTTCCTTTCTTTGTTGTCATCATTATCATTCTCCTTTCAAACAAACTACCAAATGCTATATCCTTCACTGTACTATAATAGTAATTGATTCTTTGTTCTTAGTCCTTGGATTTTTTATCCCATGGAGTCACACTACACCTAATAATTTAAACTACAAAATTAAATATTCCCTCTTATCTAAGATAAGTGTTGTTTTAGAAAAATTTTAATTATTTAAAATAAATGTCGTTCACCATTTTTCATGAATGTTTATAATTTTATTTTTAAAATTATTCTTTAATTTTTCTCACGTTCTAATTATATAGATTACATTTTTAAGACAATTCAATATACAATTAATAAGGGTATATCAAACATTTCACTAACTTTCTTTTGAACAGGAGAGAGTAATTTTTAATTTATCTTATTTTATTTTAAAATTTTAATTCCAATTAAATTCTTCCCTCCTTGCTTTTCGAAATTTTTTATTCTCTCTTTTCCCCGAACCGACCGACGTGTCGTTTGAGTTAAAACACTTTGTTCGGCGATGCTAACACGACGGAGGCACTGCCGACGGTTGGGCCAGGTCCGGCATCAAATGCTCGCCCTAAGCCTCATCTCCGGTTTCGAGTATGCCTACTTCGACGCCCTTCTTCCCTCTGGCAACATGTTCTCCTCTTTTTTTCTTTTCTTTCTTTGGTTTTAGGTAGCTCTGTTTACTGTCTCTATTCTAGATTGGTTTTTATGACGTTAAGTGTCCGTTGTCTGTTATTCATTTAGTTTGAGTTTGGCAAATCAGAATTATTGTGTTTCATTCTTCAGCGTTCTTTTATCTCGTTCAGGTGGGAATAGTTGCTAATGGAGTCGCAAGCTATGGCATTGATATCGAATTTCTGACATTGCTTTATACAGGTATGAAAGAAATTAATTAGCATCGAGATGCGGTCACTAATGGTTCTGTATCAGCAGCTGATTGTTTTCCGTAATTGGAAGTCTGGACGGTGTTCTTTCTCCTATTACCAGCTATACGTGCTCTACCACCACTGTTGCTCTTCGTTTTGTTTTGCATTCACAATACAATTTGTTTCTTGTTTGCTGCTTGTCGAGCTTATTAGAATGCAATGTTTTCATCTTACTAATATGAATCAAGCCATTTGAAATTTTGGAAGAACAAATCTACTGGGGTTGAGTTTGCAAAGCATTCTAGATCTCACCTTGGTTCGTTATAAGGTCTAGCGGTTTGGGCATCATATCGTCACTAGCTCTGTGACCTTTTATGTTTTCTAATTTCCATTTCTCATATTCTTAAGATAGAACAGTCATAAACCGTGAGTTTGTTCAACCAGCAGGTTAGTGTCAATGGCCCTGCTTTGCTGCTTGATTTCAAATGACAGCTCTATGTAGATATATGATGTGGTCAATATGATACGATGGGATGGGCATGATTTGCCAACCATTTGTTCCTGGTAGTGCAGAATCAGTCTACAAACAAGGTGATCTCAGGAGAGGTATTGAGGATGTCAATTGTAGGTTTCCAGAGGACAGGATTTTACTTCTTGACATGAGGAAGATGCTTACACAGTTACACTTCTTAAATTTCTATCCTCTAGGCACACTTGGGACCAGTTAAAGTTATGAAGTATAACCCTATCGTCAATATTGTGATATCTGCTGATGAAAAGGGAATCATTGGATATTGGAAGCCTGATAAAGTTCCCTGATGGAGAGTATGGTTTCTGCTTTGTTTAAATATCTGGGGATGCCTTATTCTAAACTTTGTTTTTTTTATCAATTAGCTATTCTTAAGAGAAGATTGTGGGCCTATCCCCAGTGTGTCATGTATCTTGAGACCTTCTTGTGTTATCGGAATCCAGTTTAGTCAAGAAGCTACTGTTATATCTTTTGTCAACTTGGTGGTTTATGATCTGTAATCTTGTATAAAATGTGATCTCATTTGGTTGTCTTCTCTTGTGAAACTTCAAGTCCTTGCATCCAAAACGGTTAAGACATTAAAATTTGGCTTTGCATTCATATTGGTGACTTGAGTGATGGAATGTTTTGTTCAGTGGTGCAAGTTTTGCAACTGTAAAAATTTGCTATTTTTCATTCTGTTGGGGACTTGAATCAAGTTTGGGTGCTCTTAGTTTAAAATTGCATTTTCACATTGAGCTTTGCTTGAGAGGATTCAGTCCCTTATCTTTATTAACGCTTGAATGATTCTTCTTTTTTCTGATGAGTGCAGGGTGAAGTTTAGATTGAAAAATGTCACCAGTCTACTTGAGATTGTGAAATGCATAACAGTAGTTTCTACTATCAAGGTATATATTGCACCTCTACAATCTAATCCAATGCTATGTAAATTTGTTCCATCAAACCTGGCAAAAATCTCATCCCACAGTTTAATTATTTGTGCAATTCATAGTTAGCCATACATAAAGCAATGTGCAATAAGATCCAATCTTTGAAATTCTCAAAACTAACAACCCTGTAAATTGTTTGAAAACAAAATTAAGGCAGATGTCCAACTACAAATTGAAACTTGTGATATCAAAACAAATTCACTAATAAAAAGATGAGAAGAAACTTGATACAAATCATCCAGCAACCAGTTGTCATCCTTAGTCGAAGAGACTAAATCCCATGTCCTGCAGCAAATCAAAGGACAAAGCAGAAGTTAGCAGATGATAATAAACATATATCAGATTCTATGCCTCAGGCACGCAAACAAACAAAGTTCAGACATACATCATCGGACTCTTCCTTCTCTTCCACCTTTTCCTCCTTCTTAGCCTCTGCTGCTGGTGCTGCGTCACCACCCCCACCGGCAGTAGGAGCTGCGGCAACAGCAACACCGCCACCAGCTGGCACTGAGGCTAGTTTCTCCCTACCACTTGCAATCAGCTCTGTTATATCATGTCCAGCAACTTGAGACAACAGCAACTCAATCCTGTCGTCCTCTGCCTCAGCTCCAACTGCATTCAAAATGGAAAAGATTCAATTTTTACAACCGAGTTTTTGGGTACAATTAGCTTTCAAAAAAACAAAAACTTCAATGAATTACCTGCAACTAATGCCAGATTTTAACAAACCAATGATTTATACACTCCAGCAACAAAGTAATCCACACAATACACAGGGGAACAATGGACAAACGTAACAGACACAAGATTCAATGCCACAAACAAGTTTAAAAAAAGGAATCAGAATAATAGGCCATCACATACATAGAATACAAATGCATTATCTTAACAGCCATTAGATTCTCAATTAACACCGCAACAGGTGACTACACAATGCACAATCAAGAGAACAAAACGAAATATCAAAAGCTGAAAATATGGAGCAAGAAAAGAAATACCAGATCCGAGAATGCGCTTCACGTCGTCAGCCGTAGGGCAGCCGTTGCCACCCAAAACGGCAAGCAAGTATGCGGCGACCACCTTCATTTCTGCTCTCGAACACACAAATGCACAATCAGACACAAACAATCAATCACTATACTATACAAATACAGAGAGATATTGAGAAACAGAATATACTTAGCAGATTATAGAAGAAGAGACGAGAGTCTTTGTTGTTCGTTCCTAGGGTTTTGCAGCACTAAAAGTGAAAGCGGCAAATGAGAGTCAAGTATAGCTAGGGTTTTTATTGTGCTTAGCAGACCCTTTTGGTGTGTTTGGCTACTTGGGACATGTAATCCACGTCCGCGGACAAATCTGTACGTGTTATGTATATCCTCTTTAAAATATTAGGTGTAAAAATTTAAAAAAAGTATAAATAATATTAAATTGCTATAAAATTAATATACAAATATGCAAGTTTTTTAAAATTCAGTCATAGGAAGCCTAAATTTTAACTAACAGAAACTATTTCTGATATAATAAATAAGAAGTAAAAATTATTAAAATAGAAGATATTTTATTAAAATAAAAATATATCAATTTTTATTAATATATAATAAATTTAATAATTCAAATAAATTTTAAATTTAATATAAAACTTAGAATAATAAAAAATTGTGCTTTTAAAAAAGACTGCAACTAAACTTCTTCAAAAGTTTTAAATTTTTTAACCATAAAGACTCATAACTCATGTTTTCTTTTAAATATCTACATTAATATCTTTTTTTGTATTTAAATAAATTACAAATTAGTAATGTATAATATTATCTTCTAACAGATTATACTTCTAATATTTACAAATTAGTAATGTATAATATTATCTTCTAACAGATTATACTTCTAATGTTAAATATATTCAAAATAAGATATTAATAGACAATTATTAATTATTCTTAATTCATTCATCATGATAAATGTGCTTTTTTAATTAATTATTTTTTCAAATTTATTATAATCAAGATTAAGAGAAGGTTTTTCTTTTTCGATTTACAATCAATATTAATTAAATCATACATTCTTCTTTTACTAAACACCTTGAATACATAATAAATAAATTATAAAATCAATAATAAAAAATAAAGTTAGTAAAAAAATAAAAATAAAATAATAAATTTTATGTTCTTCACTCTCGAATTATAAGTAACGTAAACAAGATCGTTAAGATTTCGACATTCTAAGCAATTTCATTTTTTGTATGAATACTCGCTCCAATTATATTCACAAATTGATGTAGAAAGTTGTTTAATTGAGTAATCTAATAACAAATTTTCTCAATATTAATACACTTTCACTAAACAATCCCCACTAGTGTTTTACATCATAAGTTATAAATGTAAAAATATATATTAATAAGTAAAAAATAAACTAAAAATATAAAAACTTATTAGACCGCATTTTTGCAATCAAAAGTTCTCTTTTTGCATAAGATCTAAAAAAAACTTTCTAAACTTTCACTGTATAATTTAATTTCATTAGTTACCTTTAATTGTTTTTATTAAAGAAAACGTCTTTCCATTCAAACAGTATTTAAAATTTACTT
>JAOSBK010000205.1:3798058-3821976 GCA_027568895.1 Erythroxylum shatona | reverse complement strand
AAAGCTCTAAACTTTTTCATGAGTGAGGGAGTGTTTAACTGTGGAAAACTTGAATAGTTTCCCAAATAAATGCTAAATGAAAAAGGAATATTGGAGCTCCCATCAGGAAAAATTAGGTCAATACCCCATCTGGCACCTTTGTTTTCTACAAAACTTCCTATGTTTAGAAATTAGATCTAAAGGTTCTTATATTTTGACAATTAGCAAAATAAGCTCTTCTGTCAAAATTTTATTACATAATTCCATAAAATTATGAAAATAACATCATAATTCAAAGTAATTTAACGTTACCAGTCAATTATCTTAAACAGAGCAAAAATGCTAATTTTAATTACTTATATATGCAAAAGGATCTGTTTTCTTTACTAATTACCAAATCAAAAGAACCTCTACTAATTTCATACCACAAGAGGCTTTACAGAGAACAATAAAATCATGGGCATCTTAGTGTACACAACAATTTACTTAATATGGAGTTAGCTTGTTTTTCATTTAGGCAACACAATAATTGCAATCATAATCATGATGATCTCCACGTTACCTTAACAAAGTTCTAAGGGGTATTAATTATTGCAATCTTGTTACATTCTTAAGAAGAAATTTTGCTTTTTAAATTTAATTAAATGATTATTTTAGAAGTTTTCGATGGAAAATGGGGACAAAAAATAAAAAAGGTCATTAACTTTTGCAACGTTGTTACATTCTCAAAAAGAAAATTCTCTTTAAATTTAATTAAAATGATTATTTTAGAAGTTTTTGATGGAAAAATGGGAACAAAAAATTAAAAAAACAGAATTTGTGATAGTAAAAATCTGTTTCAACAATTGAACAAGCCCTTACAGCAGCTGCATAAATGAACTTGAACATAAGATTATATTTTACCTGGTACTGACTATCACGAGCATTTGAGGGGATGTTCAAACAAGGAAAGTTACCAAGAGCTGGTATACATGACTTCATCAAATGCGCATTCGGGCATTCAAGGACAGCAAGTGCAGGTCCACGATACTTATCTCTGCAAATAAAAACAATTTATGAGGTCAATTAAAGGAATATATTAAAACAATCTGCCAATGAAAACAATTTATGAGGTCAATTAAGTGGTCTATGAAAAGGAATGTAAGAGGAAGACATTAAAATAAACTTAGCCAATAACTTGACCGCGCAAGTGAAAGTTATGAAAACAATTCAAAGTTCTTGGTCATTATAGATCCTTGGTTGTATAATCATTCAAATTCATACCACAAGCATCATTTTGTACAGAAGTTTTATTTTTCCAAACAGAATTTTTAATTCATCAAATTATGGCTGTTCAGCACATCCTAAATTATCTACCAGATTGATACTATATTCCAGCTATTGGTAGATCTTAGAACTTATCTATCAATATGGCACCAAAAAGACAATTAAAAAATGACAGAAATCTGTGTGATATGACCTGAATCTGCTTATTATTCCTTGTATAATCTTTTCAGCATCCTTAAGAAAACCAACGTACTCGACCTGAAATTAAAATATATGCTTAGACGAAAAAACTAGGAGCTACTAATTGGATGAAATACAGACAACATATGCCACTAAAAGGATAAAATAATATCAAGTTACCTTGAAAACAATATCATTCTTAGCAGCTGGTGGTTCAACAGATAGCGTTTGACAAGCTTCTCGAAATTGTCTTTCAAGAAAAGATGATGATAAGTCCTTATTTTGGTAAGGATTGACTACCACAACAGATAAAGTTCTTAATACTGGCATGTAAACAACATACATAGCTCGTCCCTCAGAAATGCTGCAAGTATAAAGAACAACAGTATAAGAATGCCTGGCTCCAACATAATAAGCGTAATTAACTTTGGATTTCAAGATAACAGTAAAATTTCCCTTCTTTAGAGACCAAAGAATGTTTTCAAAGTATACGGGAAGAAAACAACAAAAAACTGTAAAAAGATGCAACAGAGGGAGAGAGGCGAATAATACTATGCAGGGACATTTAAATTACCCTTTTTAACAAGTGTAACTATTAACAATTGCCTCTTATGTTCATACATTTATTCACGTCTGAAATTTTATATGATGGACATCAACAAGACAAAGTTAGTGCAGCTAGTATTGTAGATGTTTATTTTCTTGTATAATTAGAATAACCACAATAACTTGAGAACAATTTTAAGGAATTTTTTTTTTCATATTTGATAAAGATATCATTACTAGTACACAATTTACCTATGATAAAGGTAAAAGAAAGAAATTGATTCCTCTAGATAAGAACATTCTGTTGTGGTCTTCATGTGCAGTTCACTCAGATTCCAGCCATCCTGGACACTTCGCTTTGTAGCTGTTTTATCCACCTTGCAGACACAACCAATCTGGAGTATAGCATTAAACTCCAAAGGCACCTTTGTCTCATAAATTCCCTGATGAGAATGTTTTATCAGTAACACATAGGTAACAATTACACTACAGGTTTCCTGACCTTTTGCTTTCCGTTTTTCTTTAGAAAGCTAAAAGCTTTTGTAAGTATTGGAACAGTCACCAATTTGAGCAGAAAAACATGGGGAAATGATCAATTAAATAGTCAGACTACAATTTACAGGATATTAAACTACAAATTTGAAGTTCATGGATCCAGGGCATTTAAGTCACTGATGCAATACTCGTTACTGCAGCAAAGAATTGTATCCCAGAGTACCTTGAATTCAACGCTTTAGATGAAACCTTAAGGTCTTGTTTGATAACTAGTAATAAAGAAGTGAAAATGGGAATGCAACCTGCATTCTTAATTTTTAGTTATTTGGTTACCAATAATAGATCAAATGTGGAATAACAAAACTGGAATGAATCTTAAATAATCCTAAATTTTTATTCCTAAGGAAGGGTGTGGCTATACGTTGAAATGACAAATCAAGAATAAGAGATAAAAGATATTATTAGAATATTATCAAGTTATTATCAAATATTATCAAGACATTGATTCTTATCAAAATATTATTGTCAAAATTATCTTTTATATTAATTTCTTTAATAATTATTTTATTTTGTTTCATTGATAGTTTTATTTTTATCATAAAATTATTCATAATTATTTAAAAATTAATAATTTTATAAATCATTGAAATATTTAGATTAATTATTTATAAAATATAAAATATTTTAATTAATTATGTACAAAATAAATTATGTAATAACTAAATATGAATAAAAAATTAAATGTTTATCTCATATTTATTCAACATAACTTTTTATTCTCTTTTTCTATGTTTCATCTCAAATAAAACTCTCTATTCGCTCTTCCTCTCTAGTTGCTTTTCAACATATCTCTCTAGGTTAGTTTTTATTGTTCTAAACTTTTTTAATTTCTTTAATTTTTTGTAATAAATTTGTATTTTATTTTCTCAATTACTATTGTATACGAACATGTTCATCATCTTTTGGGAAATAATTGAATTAATTAAAAGAAGAAACCACAAGCCATATTCGGATTTCATCAATGGAGTTGGTTAAAGCAACAAGACTGATCAGTAAAGATGATAAAAAGGTTAAGATCTTTTTCAATATGCCCAATGATTACAAAGTAATGTTTGCTCAAGATATCTTGAGTATCTTAAAAATCATTTGATATTATAACATTTATTTTAGAATTTAAGATTAGTTTATTTATTTAGACAATACATTATTTTGATTGATATTTATAAGGATATTATTATCAACATTGAACATTATTTAATAATTAATTTATTTTATTTCAATGATTTTATATCATAAAATAAGTTCAATATGGCTTTTTTTAACTTTTATTCTTACAAGAAAAATCATATACAATTATTGAAAAATTAACAATTTATTAAATCATTAAAAATATTATTAATTATTTATTAAATAATTTTTATTAATTAATAATAATATAAAATATTTAATTAATTATTTACAAAACCAATCACATAATAATTAAACATAAGCATACAAAAATTCATTACCATTCTTAATATTTAATACCAAACTCTATATAACTGTTAACTTCTATAATCTCATTCTTAATGCTTTTATAATTGGTAATTTCATTCTCATTCCGATTCCCACTTTTCATTTTTATTCCCATTTTTTTATTCCAATTCCTTCATTACTGATTACCAAACGAGACCTAAGATTAAAAGATAAAGTTCTTAGGAAATGTTAGTTGAATGCAATTAGGCTTAAACTTTCAAAAGGAGACAATGGTCATAAAAGAAAGGACGGCCCATAAATTCAAAGTTGTAAGAATTTTCTTCCAAAAAAGGTGGAGAGCTCAACCACAAATGGTTTCCTATGCATCACTCTACAGAAACATGCCACGAGAACTTATTTGCCTTCAAATCAGAAATAAGTTGCCGGCAGAAAAAATATAAACAGCAATGGTCATATAGAGCTCCTGAAAGATGTTTGCAAGTCTAATTTAATCTCAGTTTGCAGGGGGACTGATTTTATTTAGGCAGCATATTTTAGAATGGATTAACTTAAATGACCTCTTCACTATGTGATAAGCCTGATGATGAAAATCATGGAAATTTTTAAGTAATGCGATAGAGAATTCTAACCTCAAACTCTGGGTCTGCAAGTAGAGCTGCTAGATTTTTGCTTTCTTTTCTGTATGTATCCTCGTCTATAACAACCTATCACAAAGGCATACCCAGAAAGTATAAGAACAACCCATCATATCGTAAATGGGACAAATTCTTACAGGAGATTATAACAGATATACCTCAACTAGGTTATAGCTATGTTTGCCATGAGGAAGAGTCTTATTGACAGGCCTCCCAGGAAACTTTTCTGTTATAGGGGCTTTGGAGTTCAGGATAAACACTCTAGTTACTGTTATAGGAATCTTAAGCATGATTCCATCAACAACGACCCAAGCAAAAAATTGGCCGCCATGTGAACTAGGAAGTAACTGTATTACCTGAGCCACGTAAAGAAAAGTTTAGTGCTCAGGAAGTAATGCTAGCAGGCTCCCTGAGGGAAAGCAAAACGGAAATTGAATACCTGCCAGTGGAATCGTGTTAGGGCTGCTTCATGAGTTGAAAAATATGACGAGACACCGGTTCTGTGCTGAGCTGCTTTATAACTATCATGAACATCCAACATCTCAGAAGCATTCCTAGCATGGTTTGAAGTCCTTGTACTTCCCAACCTAGCAATGTTTACAACAGTAAATTTTCAATACCATGACCACCAGGCGTTAGAAGCCATAGGCAAGACACTTAAATATATAAAACTAATAAATATACACAGAAACACACAGCAGTGATACATGAAGATCCTGCCAAAAGAACACCAAATATATTAACAATAAGAGCTTGATGTAATGAAAAGCCAAATGGTTGAGATAAATTAGCCGTACAGATACAGGGACCCCATATTGCATGCCCAGCTAGTAATTATAGGA
Source organism: Erythroxylum shatona (assembly GCA_027568895.1). Lineage (NCBI taxonomy): Eukaryota > Viridiplantae > Streptophyta > Magnoliopsida > Malpighiales > Erythroxylaceae > Erythroxylum > Erythroxylum shatona. The sequence continues at coordinate 3,816,557 of JAOSBK010000205.1, read as the reverse complement.
ACTTTATCACTACCAGCAGCCTCTAAATACAAATATATGAATGTTTAGATGCAGATACATTACAATTATCTGCCATCATAAAGAAACAAGAAAAATTAAAGAACTGATACAGCACGCTTTATTTATCATTAAGAGATATTGTTATATATCAGTTGTACCTTTGTTTTTTTCTCCTTTCTAGGGCATCTTTCCATTTTCTTTTCTTTATTTCAAGCCATCCTTGATAATCTATCTTCCTGTCTATGTTTCCAGCAGAAAGAGCATTGCATTGCAATGGTGATGACTGCTCATGCAGGACTTCAATGTCAACAGTCTGCTGTTGCCGGGAAACAACATCAGTTTTCTTCACTAGATCTTTTTCATTATTGGTCTCATAAGATCGAACAATTGGTCTAGGACCAATTTTAGAGCTGTTTTTATTCAGAAAATCTTCCAAATCTTGAACATTTTCCTCATCCAGGACACGATTGGCAGTGGTGGCACCAGTACTGATCTTTCTTGACAAATCATCCATGTTCGATGAGCTGAATATGTCAACCAATTTCTTTTGACGGTATCTATCTTCTTTCTCACGAACCTTCTTGTGCAGCCAATCAGGATGGACAACTCTAGGGACAGGGTTGGCAATCTGAACACTTGAAGTCATTTTTAAGAAGTTAAAATAAGATGAATCAAATTAGTTGAAGAAACCAAAGGTTTAATAGAACCTTTTGCATCGCAGCAGGAATCGTAATGATTTTTTGAATTGCTGAACTAAGCCGTTGCTTGTAGTAGGACCAATCAATGATTGACCGTATGTCAATATCCAATGAACATTTGCACCACTTCCGTAAATAGAACTTCATGATGTCTGCAATATCAAAACACAAGTAACTCTCAATAAACAAACAATGCACAGGAGAGATTGAGATTGTAGAATATTCAAGACAACCAGAATAGAATCTGTACCAGTATCAGTTTCAAATATTGCTACAGGCACAGCACGCTCACTCACAGGTGTTCCCTGCCCATGTCAAAGTTGAAGTAACCATAATCATTACCAATATTTTTCCTATCTAAAAGAAAAAGTAAGATCTAGATTTTAGCAGAGCCTATAAAATTATTAGAAACTGCATGAAAATCATCACTGAAGTTACCAATAGTTTAAAACAGAGAACATACACGTGGTTCACAGGCAACTATATACTGGCAACGCAATCCTTTATCCTTAACCATTGTGTCACCAAGAAAATCAGCAAGGCGCCTTGCAGTGGTAACAGCACAGGACTTTTGGTTACCATAGTCTACCAACGATTTGCTCATTGTGCTTGATTCGGATATGAAGTCAAGCAGCTCACTGTCAGCAACATCTCTTCCTTGATTCTGTGTGGTAAGCAAGAACAGGGTTAAGAGAATGTAAACATTCCTAATCATTTATGAACTGGCCAATTACAAGTGTGCCTGATTGGAGAGAAGAAGTATACTTCCAATGGCTATATGATAAGGGAAAGAAAGTCGTATTAAGTAATCCTACCATTCTAGTAGACGAGATTTTGAGAACTCAAATCTCAAACTGTATTACTTACATCAAGAAGATCAAGCCAGTGGTTTGCGACAGCGGCAACAGCTAAGTAGCATTCCTCTAAGGTCGATCCATGGAGAAACTTGTCAAAAAGCTCGGACTGATCCAAAAGAAGCAAGCAATATTTTGCATTTAGTTGCAAATCAAAACACATGAACTACACGAAAGAGCAAATAGAAATGACTGTCATCTCCATACTATGATTGTGAACCATGCTCTCCATAGAATCAAATACAATATAACTACACGTGTTTCAGCATTTATATTTATAAATTTGTTTGTAATTAAAGAAAATATAATTGGTCATTGAGCAGGAGAAAAAAATGATCAACTCATTGATGGGGCTCCTAATATTACCACTACTTCACAAAGTTTCAAGATTTAACTTCTCCATATTTGTGTATCTCATTTATACTGACGATATTATATTTTAGCAGTGTCTGTTTTTCAATTTCTCACCATTCATTTGCAGGGAAAGGTAAACACTTCATATCAGCTCACCCATTGAGAGAAGAACATAGTTAATAAGGCCCAAAATTTGAACAACTGGAAGACATCATTCTATATAGAAATTTGTTTACAACAAAAGAAGGTGATACATGACATATTAAGTTAGTTTCCAAATTTTTTTCATCTAATTATTATTTTATATTCACAAAAATCAAAAGGGCAACTTCAAGCACTGAGGGCATTAAATGGGAGGGTTTCGTTAGGCAACATCAAATAGCAATTTGATTGAGTGCAGATGATGAAAGATCTCATGCTTGGAGTTTAAGTAATCATTTGCTTTTGAACCCAGTTATATATTATAAATTTTGAGGTATATACTTGTACAACAAACAAAATCTTAAATTGGGAACAAGAAATTAAATATGCAACAGGATATATCAAATCTGCTACCTGAAAAACTTTGATGAGTTTCAGTTCACCTCTACGCTTAATCTCAAAACCTTTAAGCTCTGCAAGGGTTCCATCATCGTTGAAAACTGCATATCTCTTCTTAATTAATATACCTTCTTCCTTAGACGCAGGAAGAATCATTGCCTACATGATGTAAACCCCCAAAATAATTAAGAACCATAGACAAAAAGTGCTCCATCCTCTAATTGAAATTAAACTCAAACTACCTTGTATGGACCATCCACTTCAAATTCAATTGAGCATTCACTATGAATTGAGTATGTCTTATTTAAAGGGTCGATGAGTGTCTGCATAAAAGCAACAGTTAGAATCTTGTGGATATGTTAGTTAAAAACTAGAAAGTCCTAATGGCTTAAAAAGAGAACTGCCACCATATATCAGCTCAAAGTCGTCTATGGACTTCACTAATATAATAGCCAACCTGGTATTGGTCATTTGTATTGTTCCTAGCCACATCAACATTTAGCATAACACATGGATATGAGATTGTCAGCTTTTTCTTCAAGTCCCTGAAATGAACATCTCACATGTTAAAGCTAGTATTTGCATCTCCATACCCCCAGTTCTCAGTAAACTAAACTAAACAGATGCCTAAAAAAATAGAATGAGATTAATTCACCAGCTACTGGACTCGTGTAGAGGCACACCAGAAAAGAAGCAATAGCTTACTTTGTTCTGAATGTGAAATTCTCTGGAAAGGATCCAGGGAGCACACACCAAATACCATCTGTGTCTAGTTCGAGTGGTTTTCCAATTCTCTCAACAAGCAAGCGAGCATTTTGAATGATTTTTGCTCCTGTATATGTGACTACACCCGCCATTTCCATTGAGTACCATCTTGCACCCCTGAGACAAACAGGCAAAACCATCATGTAAGCACAACAATAAGAAAACTAAGCAATTCATCGGATAAAAAAAACAAAAAACAACTGAAGGCATCAACTGACTTGCGCATGACATATCCATAGAAGGAGTTCAATATACATTTGTGAGCAAGTTGCAAAGAATCATAAAGCACTACCATATCCTGCCAGCAGCATTGAAAAAGGAAATTTAGTGTAGAAAAATAAAAATTTTAGCCATACAGATAGGATATCAAAAAGCAAACACCAAAGAAAATAACCATACCTGTGCTTCCTGGATCTTAATAGAATTTCCACTGGCCTTAGCTTCTGATAACTTCCCCTTCCAAACCTTATTAAGTCCTTTGTATTCGTACCTCCGATCTCGAAAACTTAGCAAGAACGAATGACAAGATTCAGCATGATGGTTTCAAGTTTCATGACAAATGAATAATATATGTGCTAAATAAATGTCCAAATAACAGCATGAAATATAGATCCAAGAAGTAAATATCAACAAATATTTTCTTGAAGAGGACATGTATGGCATAAGGAATAGTTCTTGAGATGAGAATAATAAGTTTGAAAATTTTACACTTCTGGCAAAATGCACATTCTCAACCTAACAAATTTTACATGAGGGGGAGAATTGGAGTTTTAATATACAATCCAGTCTTAGGCACTCATCCAACATTTAAAAGTTTAAACTTTTGACCTGGAAATTTTATTGACATATAGAATTGCAGAAAATAGAATACCTGCGAACAGTATCAATGTAAAATGAATTTTCTCGCATGCAGATGCCTGCTTCTCGAAGTTCAGTGACAGGCTTATCCAGTACACGTTTATATGCCTATACAAGAGACAATTTAGAAAAGAAAACTTTTCACTTAGGCAAACATTTTCATCAGGAATGGTCCTACCTTTTGACAGTATTTCTTTAGTCTCTCTCTAAGTTTCAATTGTTGCTCAGCCTTAGGTAGGTCAAGGAAAGTTCTCGAGAGCTGACTGTCAGTGCCATCAATATTTTCATACTCAAGTTGCTTCTTCAAATGATAATAGTCGCTGATTGACAATGATATCCACAAACACTTCTTGTATCAGTTTATGAAAAATATTCCCATAAAAAGAATATTGAAAGATGTTAAAGGATAAATAAAATGAACCTTTTTTTTGCCATGTATATCTCTCCACGCCAAACCCATTCAAGTTTTCGAAGACAAGTTTTATCTGGACGATTGAAGTCACAAGCAGTACAATTCTCTTCTGTGACTATAGAGGGAGGCTGAAAGAAAATGAAACCTCATTACACATTCATTACATAAGTTCTTTGGAAAAGGGAGTTGAAAAGATAATAATAAATAAGTATTGAATAGAATCCATAATATAAAAGATGCAGTGGTCTTGCATAACTTTCCGTGTCTGCATGAGTGTATGTGCATGTCCACATGCTTCCGAAAGTCCAAATCGAGAGAACACTTGCACTTGAAACTAATTGAAATATAACAATAAAAACTCCCTATATTTTTCTCTGGGGAGAGAGAGAGTCAGAAAGATGGCAGTCCATGTAAGTTTTCATGAAAGGACGTATAAAATCAAAGCACTGGTAGCAAACACAACCGATAAAATTGGAGGAATAAGTGTTCCATTTTTGGGAATGCGTGTCAACATAAAAGAAATAACTAGACATTTGGCGGAGCAAATCAGATGGAATTTCAAGAAATAAGCAACAACTAACACAGAAATCAAGTTTCATAATAGGCAAGTACAGGTTAGATTGTGTGGCAGCCTACATTTATAGTTCATAAGCGTTTTTATCAAAGCATCATATGTCTGCTGACCCACATCACAAGTTGAGCAGTAGCCCATGGAACAATGTCAACTGCATCATGTTTCTCATTGAAAAAAAATAACTATGGCAACTATGTAATTCGCATAACGAAAATTCTATTGTACTAAAATAAAGGTTGTTAGTTAAAAGTTCAGCACATATTCCTAAAAATTTCCTACTTTCCTCAATTAGTAAATGATAGGAACCTCAATAGAGATTGTATTATTGATATGTATAGAAGGTTAAAACAAGCTGGAGCAAGCTCCCCCCTCCTGGTAGAACCAGGCCTGAACCCTTACAATGATTACAAAAATGTACCTCTCCCTATCCTCAGTGTTCAGCTATATCTCCTCTCATTCTCTCTCCATAACTACCTTCTAACAAACTTGCCTACATGGTAGCTGACTCTCCTCCCTTTCCCGATTTGTTCCTGTGAGTGTAGGTTTTAATGGGCTTAGTTTGTATGCGCTGATTAATGGGTGAAGTGCTAATAGTAAATATCTCCAACACCTGGAACAACCAGAACTACCATAAACCCACTAATAACCTTCAAACTTCTGTTCATGACAATGATAGATAACTTCCAACTAGCGTATTGTATTTTGAGTATAATAAAAAAAATATGCATCAAGAAAAAATGCAACCCAAGACATAACATAATAAGACCTTAGCATCAGATGATGTGATTTAAGTATCACCTATCTATTATTCATGCCAAATAATACTTCATAAGTTTTGTATGATTTTAAATAAGAACCACAATTTCCATCATACCTGAAGCCTGTTTGTTAGAATAATGTTTGGATACATTGCAGCAACATCTAAATGATAAATGAGAGGGCATTCTTCTCGTATAGGTTTATCTCTTAACTTCTCAAGCTGTAAAAGAACAAATTAAACGGTTAAAGTATTCCTTTGAGATTTCGTCAAACATACCAGCTTTTGATTTAAGGAAAAATGTTAACATTTCATCAAACATTTAGATGATGTCACCAATATGTGGGAAAATAGTTATGAAACAATTGTCAGTGCAAGCTCCAAAAATATTTTATGAAGAGAACACTATGCAACAGAAAAAGAAGGCTTGAGAACAATGTAGCAGATCATGTTGGCAATGATTTAAATGAAGAGACCATTAGCACCTTTTCCAGAATAGAGTTCTTTATTTCGTTATAATTGGAGACCGAATCCAAGTCCATCTTACCCTCCACTCTAATTGCATATTGAAGATCTCTATCAAGATTTTCAATAAGTTGCTGGAAATCAAAGAACAAGAGTATCAGACACATGGAAACCATTACATTAATAACAAAAATCAACATTAAGCTTGAAGAGATGACGCCAAAAAATCTACCTGTAGAAACATGCACCAAATAGATTCAATTTAGAGAGAGAGAATACTAAGATGTTATAGCATGTCTCCTCATTAGGCAAGATATGCATAAAGGTTCATTCTTTTGGTCTACTAGGGATGTTCCCTCCATTAGTTACAATCACCTTCACAAGAAAAGGCATTTTTTGCTTTAGAAAGAGTTAAAGTTTGTCCTCTAGAATCCTTTTCTCCTATTCTACAATTTCAAAGTTACAGTTAAATGTCAATAGAATTAATGTTAAATGTCCCACATCACTATTAAGGAACAGCACCAGGTGTTCTTTCTAGGTACATAGTCGACTAAGCATGTTTTGCATTGTACATTTACTGACTAACATTACACAAATTAAGGACTTTAGGAGCACTTAGGCATAAACTTAAGCATTTCAACTTTCCACACTAAAACTTTTTAATGTTATTTTCCTTATGGAATCAAAACTAAACACTTCGGACAATAGATGGAATTGATGGTTGATGATTTGCTTTGCTAGTCCTCTCGGATCCTTTTTCTATCTATTTTATTACTCATTATTCTCTTTCTATCCCATATCCTCATTCTCTATTTCACTGTTTCTCATTCTTGCTATTACAATACTGCAAGACTTGCTGATAAATATTTATGTTTATCATGATTGATGGTTGGAATAAGTCAGAAGACATTATAAAAGACTAGGATGTTTTGAGGACATTGTATCTCATTTGATCCTCTTTGAGACTCAATAGTAGAGTATTAAGGTTTTCAGAGATAACTGTTGAACTTTTAAGCAACCAAAAGCTTGATGAAGCTCATATCCTTTGAGATAAATTTGCATACCTCAGAAGAGTGTTTAGCAATGACAATTCTCGACATTTATGTTCTGCATTGAGAGCCTAATAAAGGAACACAATGAGAACTACTCAGGTATGTAGTTCTCCAAACAAGTTTGTTGTCGCCTGCCTAAGTAAATGTAGGTTCAGATATTTTAGATAATGTGGGATTTTGAATTTGTTTAGGTACATAAGTAATCAGAATAATCATGCAGGCCTAGGTTTCTATTAACATCATAAACATATATTACTTTGTTTCAAACTTCCACTGTAATAGGAGTCCTGGCATGCATAGATTACTGTGTTTCAATTTTGCACTGTAATTGGAGTCCTACCATGTATGTAGGGCAAGACAACTTACATTGTAGGCAGACGGATCAAGCTTAAAACTAGTTGGAATATCAGATCTAAAGACACCACTTTCAAGGCATTCCACATGGCCACCTATGTATGTCTCACTTTCTAGAAGGTGATTCTTATGAAACTTCTCTGGATCTGATTGGTGTTTGTTAGGGCAGATAACATTTGCCTTGTAGGCCTGCATAAATACAATGATGAAGTGAAAAGGAGAAAAGAAACATGAGGGACCTCTGCTCAATAAAGAAATGCAAAAGAGTCCACATTAATGTGCATGAGAGACAACCTGCACCATAAGAAGCATTTCGCAAAGTGTTCCACTACCTTTCCGCAGAACCTCATCTGGAGCCATGGGGATTATGGTGGCAAGAGAAAATATAAAAGGATGAACATAGGTCATGTACAAATAATAAGTTGCAACAGCATCCGAAACTGAATAAGAAGCCATCATCTGTCATAACAAGTGAAATATCAATACATAGAAAATTCTTGTTTGAAGAAAGACAATATACAATTCAAACTTATAAAGATTAAAATAAAGAAAAGATAAATATTAACTGTAAAAAGTTCAGTATGTACATTTGAAAAGAAAACAAGAGCTCATTTTAGCCAACAAAACTATAATTGTTCCAAATAACAATGTAGAACAGCAAATCACATTCATGAATACCTGAGGCTTTTCTTTTGCAAAGCGAACCATATCCTCAGGATTCACTTCCAAAGGATCATAACCAAGTTTTGCTTTTGTTACAGCCTAACATGTGATCAGGAAAAAGAAAAGCAGTCAACCTCCGTAGTAAATAAGTGCATAATGTAAGAGGACACTGAGACCTACTAGAAGATTTAGTACAGCTATAGCATCATTAGGTTCGGAAGTACAAGAGCTAAGTTTATCCTATGTGCACTTTGTAAATTGACTGTTCTGGTTTAACAGGGTATTATCTGCAGGACCAAAACACAAAATCCTTTTATACAAATTCTCAGCCACTCCATTTTGAGAGGCTAGAATAAACAAAGAATATGTAATTGGTTGCAATAAACAAAGAACTTGTACAAATTGAGCAAAGCATACTGTCGAAGTTGTTTCTTCCATAAAACCCAGGTATTATGGAGATTAAAGATGGCCGCATGGCAACTCTGAAGCAAGCAATTCAACAAGGTTGAGGGCAGAAACAGACATTTAGGATACAACAATATTCAAGTTTTCAATCATTTGGCGTGGAATATATTCAGTTTCAGTCATTTCTCATAAAAACTCCAGTCATGCTCTGGCATGCTACAGCAGCACCACTATCTATTTATTTGAGAGTAATATTTATTTATTGAGGGAACTATATGTTTTATATGCATGTCAACTGAAAATAAATCACATGTTTCACGTCATACAACAAATGGAGTAGTGAAAGAAAAAGATGGGTATTTCTATTAATATGGCTATGGACATGATACACTAGAAATGAAGAAATAATATGTACGAAGTCTTTGATGTAAGATTCTTTCCTTGTTTTGTCAAAGTTGTCAAAATTAAGAGTTTTATTTCACTGCATTCAACATATTCTTCATAAAATACCCCAATTCAGTTCAACATCAATAAGAAACTCTTGACTTAAAATACAATGGGGTCTCTGCTTGCACTTATTTGAGTAATTACTCGGGATTAAATTCCTAGGGTAAAATTTTGTTCTCAAGAACGGCAATATGGAATAAATTTTGTTTAAGGAAACAAGTCAGTATAGAAAAGCCTTTAAAGACCAGCCCATACGCTTCACAAAGTTCAACCGTGATTTTATTATGAAAATTATGCTGAAAAGCATATATTACAGCACATTCTTGAAGCAGCTCAAATATTTTGAAGACACAAGAATAACATAAAAGTGTTTCTATTAAGACTCCATTCCCCTTGTAATTAACAGAGGAATATTAAAAGAAAAGTTAGCCCGGCCATTGGACGCAAAATTGCATGAGAATCGATTGACTCAATCCTAATCAGAGCATCTTCCCCGTGATAGGAAATTTAAACATAACACCAATAATCAACCTAAAAGGAAGATTTGCACCTTAAGACCTTGGCTCCCTTGAGGGAGATAACTGTCACGTTTGACCCAAGCAATACAATCCAAATGGCAAGCAAATTTAGCACGGCACTCTCCCTGATTCTTGTCACATGAGAAACCAACCTCCTGAAAAATCAAAATGGAAAGAAAAAAGGAGGTAGCAAAAAGTTAAGCAAGTAGCTTAATAGGTTTCACATGAAAAAAAAATTGAACATGTTGAGATAATTGCCCGCCTGAACTTCACAGCAATTACATACACATGCAACGACAAAGTGTATAGATTAGCAATTCTTTCAAAAAGATCATCTCTAGCTTGACTTAATATGGTGCCTATAAACTAATGATTGAGTAATATGCAAAGAAAAAATTAGATGGGATTGAATATACAAAATAGATATTATAAGTAAATATAATTCCGGCATATAAAAGTTAGCTTATGAGGTTTTAGAGAAGTATTAGCAAATAGCAGTTCAAGTCTTGGGCCTTTTTACAAAAGCTGAAAGAAATGTCAAGTCATGGTAGTTCTTAAGATAACACCAAAGGAACAGGATGCATACATCACTCATCTTGAATCCATGGTGAGCAGCTCTGCTTTCTAGAAATGGCCAGTCAAAGTAATCGCCATTATAAGTAACATAAATTCCAGGTTTCACTTCTCTCATGTGAGCAAACCACTCTCGAAGAAGTTCTACCTGTAAGAAACAAGAAAGATAAGGAACATTAAAAAGACAAATGTACACCAACATTCAATATCAGATAAATAGTCTTAGTACCTCAGTTTGCACATTTGTTACTTTAAAGCATCCTTCAAATTCTGGTTTTGGAGTGTACTCCACATCCTCTATATCATCTCCAACACACTAAAAAGATAAGTCCACAACCAATAGTTATTATATGCAGACAGCAGTAGAAGAAGTTCACAGACATAGAGTCAGGTAGATGGACAAAAATCTACAGAGAGCAAGCCAGAGAGTTGGCTTCATCCCAAGCTTGTTTAATCAAATTGAAAATGAAAAGAAGAATAAACTCAAATACCCAGTAAATTGAGTTGAAGGGGAAAATTGAGGATGGACCACGCAAAAATTAATAATGAAGAGCCACTAGTTGCATCACTTCCAATATCTTGCGTACAGTATCAATGAGCTAAAAACCATGGGTGCTGAACTCAGACATAAAGCACTTAGGATGAAATTGAATGCAAAAGTTAAACAGCAAATTTCATATGGCTTGTCGGATTATATGGAGTATCTAGAAGATTGTATAGGATTCATGTAAATCCCTGATTTTTAGGGATTATGATAAGATACTGATTTCCATGTATCTTAGGAATCTGCTGTATATTTAGTATAGATAATTGTATATATATACTATGGCTGTAACCTACAGAAGATTAAGAGAATAAAATTATTCTTCTCTGCTATTATTCTACATGGCTCAACCAAACCAAGGCCAGATACAATTTATCGCCAAGAGCTTTAATGCATAAAGGAAGATGGATTAGTCCTATATTAACAAAAAGTCGTTAATTTATTAGTTTTGAATACTTCAAGTATATCTTTCTATATGTTTGATAAAATCACATATCAGATGGTCAGAATCACATGTAACATAAGACTTAGAAAGTGATAATTAAAGACATTGGCTATCTGCAGCAAGAATTATAGCAGAGGCTTCGTTGGAGCAAGTCCAAGTGAGAACAATTAATTCTTTCCTTGAAGCTTTTTGTGGTGTCTCAGGGCACACCTCAATAAGGGGAATGGAATGCATTAAAACTGGGACAAAATAGATAGGAAAGAACAAACCAAAAATAACAGAAGTTGAATACAGAAAATAAAAATCAAGAAGTATGAAGGTTAAAAAAAAACTAAATAAAAGTAGCTCGAGATCAGGATTTTACTTATTTTGAATACTAAACCTCATTCAGGACAAAGAAGCAATCAGAGGTGACATCGTTGAAGTCCAAAGCATATCCTAGTTTCAATTATGTGCATCATATGAACCAACTGAGTTTCACAAAATAAATTCCGAAAGCATATCCTACCATGGTCTGAACAATTGATAACATACAGCTTAAGATGGCAATGACCATATGGAGCTGTAAATACAGTGATTAAGTGCTAAATCATAATTAGAAGGTGCATAACTTTGTAACTCGGAAAATATGCTGCAAAAGTAACTAAAAATGACATTAGTCACTAGTGAAAAAGTTAGTAAAATAAAGTAAAGTGAATCACAATTACCTCTCTGTTAATAATCAGGTAACCTTGTCCATCAACCATGTATGAGATCATCATAATCAAATCATAGCTAGAATCGGGAAATTTCAAAGGAAGCTTGGTGGTTTCTATGTCAAATGCACAAACACGCACTTCAGCACGTTGCAAAAGATCAGATCTTTTCTCAAGCATAACACCAGTGCTGGATACAGTAACATCATACCACTGCCCACATCGAATATCTGAGTCACGAAAGTATGGGTTGTGATAAAATAAAGTTATGGACAGTCATCATACAAATGTGTGGCTAAATATGTCCAAACCAGCACCATTTCATAAGGAACCTTACCATTGTCTATGGCAAAACGAACATGATAAGGAACATCATACTCCCGCAGATCAACAATACAATCTAGAAAATCTTGAGGTCTCTGTTCTCTGCCAGTCAAACATTTCAAGAATAAGATGACTACCAAATCTTTGAATTCCAAATGAAAAATAAAACGAAAATCGAGGCCTTGCTTTAATAAGCTGTTCTACAAAAAAGACAGAATATTGAACTTAAAGCTTCAAAATGTGACACATAAAAATGAATGAGAACCAGTAAATACTACCTCTTTCCTGTTAATATTGATTCATATGCTTCCGCAGCATTAAACGTTGCTTGATTTCTTTCCACAACATGCGAGAGATCTCTCTTGACATCCATTAATTGTTGAACAGTGTCGAAAGATATCTTCAAGTACAATTTGTGCAAACCTGATAAATGGTTTTTCTGTCAACAAATATGAAACAATTAGAACATAAGCTTGGAGAGAAGCTTCCACATCAATACAGCAAGCGTAATTGTCGATGCATGTGTAATTGACAAAAGTAAATATATCACCTGTAATTATCATTTCTTTAAGAATAGACTCCCCCGAGTTCCAAAAGTAATATGTTAGTATCTCGGAAGAAACAGAAGAAAAAGAAAAACTCTCCATTCTTTTCTAATCTCTGAAGGATAACTTTTTATTTAATGCGATGTTTAAGCATAAATAACTTGGGAAGTCAAATGCCCAATTGCTCAAGAAACCAAAATGCAGAAATTAAGTTCCATGGGGAAAAAACTAAACACAAACAAGGTTCGTTTCCATATGTAAGAAAGTATCAGACTAGTTGGAACGTTATAAGTGTTGGCCTCATGCCACTAGCCTGAGTGAGTCAAGTTTAAGCACCCAGTAAGAGTTACTACGAAGGCCCAAACTGGTGAAAGTTTTCAACTATCAAACATAACGTTCAGTTTTTTGTTATCTGTCATCAATTTCAGGCACAAACAACAGATTCTCGCCGCCCCAACAGCATCCTACCATATGAAGTAGCCAATTCCTTGAGTTGCTCGAGAAGTTTAGTCAAACATGTTCATCATGTAATGATTCAAATTCAAAAACAATATCGGATATGTAGTAAAGCTCTATTCAATCAGGCATCCTTGTGATATAATTTCAAATTTATTTCAGATTTTGCACGTCATTGAAAGACAAATTGTGAGTTTACCCTCTCTCGCAATATCCAAAACTCATGGCATGAGATTTAATACTATTGGGGAAAAAAATCACTTAACAGGCGAAAGGAAAAGGACAGAAATAAGAAATATGTAACAGAGTTTTTCAAGGAATATAAAAACATAGGTTTAGGAAATTGCGTGACTCACAAGATCTAGATCCTCCTTCCCCACAATTTCAATGTCCACAATTTGATTTTCGTAGCGCCGACGCAAAAAAGCATCAACATCCATCTCCATCTTCTCCTAAAACGTACGAAAAGAACCCACACTGTCATCGATAGCAGCAATTGACTACTGACGAAGATTAAGACCACAACTAAAGACCACACCTTTACAGCTGCATAAAAATAGGGACGGAACTTGTACTTTGACTTGAAGGTAGAACCATCCTGTATTTCATTCGAAATTTAATAAATGATAATTATAAATATTATGATAAAATAAGGCAAGGTTAGTATTACCTGAGAAACAAAAAATAGATCGACACAGCTGAAGACTTTGCCGGTCTCGCGATCTTCCCAAGAGGACTGAAATCAAAATAAAACAAATCAAGATGTCTCTATTGCGCCAACATTACAAACAAATGCGTTTGCCCAAACATTGAAAAAAATCTCACTAAATTTGCAAATAAACAATTAAACAAACATATTCCATACTGGTGCGAAAGTGAGAAGCCAAGCAAGACGTTTGTCGCCTTCACTGAAGAGATCAAAGCCAAACTTGGAGTCGAGGTCCTCTTCGGCGTTACGCATCAACTTCTGCTTCTTGGAGCCTCGGCGGGAATCCATGCGGTCCCGTCTCCGGCCATCACCGTTCATCTTTTGGCGTCGGGGAAGAACAAAAAGTGAAACCCTCTTGATCTCTGCTAGGGGACTAAAAGGAGGGAGTTCGGAGCTTTCCCGCGCAAATGAACTGTGTCGCAATGACACAAATACCCCTATCGTATCCGGCAATCCGGTTGAAGTTATGTATTTGTTTTACTTGTATCTTCTCGGAATCGGAATTGGTGTGAGTGGTTCAGCACTCTCATCCCTTAATCAGAGGTCTCAAGTTCGAGTCTTGGGAATAGATAAATCTACTTGGCCAACACTTTACCCCTTAAGGGCTGACCCGGTGCGAGCGGGGATTAATTTGAAAGTGGATGACTTAAAAGTGTCTTCCCATAATTGGGATCCTCTTATAATACCTCGTGGGCTAACAAAAAATAAATAAATAAGTTACCTCCTTTTACGCATTTAACCAAGACTTATCGCTACTTGACAAAGACCCCAAAATTAGTCACAGTAAATGAAGAAGTAACAGAAGTCAAGACCCAAAGCACAAAATCTGGAAATTAACAAGTCCCAGATAAGCCGTAATTCAAAGCAGACAACGAGCAGGCATACAAAACGAGAAAATGGGCAAAACCCAAATCAGAAAGACAGAGAGAAAGATAGAGCTTACAGTTTATGGGTGAGGGCAAGAGAGGAGGAAGTAGTAGGACTGGAGAGGAGGAGGGAAGACATTACATTCACTCAATAATCACCTACTTCCACTTTCGTGAGCAAATCGTTAATTGTTGATAGGAAGATGATTTTACGATGTCTGCCCCAACCAATCAATCCTTCTACCGTACTGTCAGCTAGGGCGGCTGATAGAAAACGAAGCAGGGTCAAGGAGAGGACGGCTCTCTAAATTTTGTTCATTTAGTAGAGGATGAGAAGTTTGCAAATAAGTCCCTGATCTTGTTTCTTATTTGATTTGACCCCTAATATTTTCTCAAATATGAATGAACTTTACCAGTTTTGGCCCATATTAATTAAAACATTTCTATAGTTTATGATGTTTACATTTTATAATAAAAAATAGGATATATTAAATATTTTACTTATAATTAAAGACACTGATCATAGCTTAAGTTATTATTTAGCGTATGCATAATATTGATTATTTATTTCATGTCCAATTTAACTAGAATTTTATGCACATTTTTTATATTTTATATTTTTAGGTAAAATAAAGACAATTTTTCATGTAATTTAAATAATTTAAATTTTTTTAATTTTTTGTGATTTCTAATTATTTCTTACACTTCTATTAGAAAATAGCGATGAAACATGCGTAACACGAACGTAATACATATATCAATCAAATGTTGTTAATACGATAATTTAACTCAATTTTTAAACCTAATCAAAATTTAATTAGATCTAACTCAAATTAATAATTTAACATAATTACAATAATAAATCAAGTTAGTTAGTTCAAATGGAATTTAAGAATTGATTTGAGTCATTGTTTGTGTGTTGTTCATATTCCATACATTTTGTTTTTAATTTTTATGAAAATAAAGAAGATTTTTTTAATAAAAAATTAAAAATTATAGTTAAAATTTAAAAATTACTTAACTTGCAAAGAAAGCTCGTAATTTTTAACTTTTACTTTTATAATTATTAGCTAAAAGTTTGTTCACAAGAAGTTTTACATAAATTGTATTTGGAAATTGAGAATGATGTTCATTCGTTAATTTAGATTAGGTTTACACTTTGAGCTTTCATGACATAATACAAGTTACTACATGGTGTTCATTAACTTTTCTCTCTCTAGACCTACGCTCAACTCTTATGGTGTTCATCAACTTTTCTCTCTTTAGACCTATGCTCAACTCTCCAGTTGCTTCAGTAATTTCTGGTGTTTCACACGGCAACTCTCCTTCACAATTGCCACCTTGGTCGCTCCATGTGTAGTGAAAATTGACCGGATTAGTGCAGGTTCGCAGCTAAATAAGGACTGAATGAATAGCAATGAACACACAGATTTTACGTGGAAAACTCCTAAATTAGGGTAAAAACCACGGGCAAGAATAGAAGACTTTTACTATTGGGAAAACTGGAGAATTACAAGGAGAAACTAGACTCACAAAAATATACAAAATATTTTTGTCTCTCTCTCTCTCTCTCACACACACACCTCACTTCTCTCTCCTGTTTTCTACTTTTCTCTTCATGTTGCTCCTGCCCTTTTATAGGCAGGAGAAGGCAGCCATCTCCACCAACTTTCAAAGTTGGTGGCTGCCATGGCTGTCCACTTTTGACAGCCACCTTGCCCACCAAGGTTGACAGCCACCTTGGTTGACAAAGATATCATTTATCAACCATGATGAACTGCCGTATTTATACAAGAGAAACTACAGTTAAACTACGTTATGGTTAGAGGAAGAAATATTTGCTATTATATTTTCATTAGAAAAATCCTTTTCATACTCGTTAGGAACCAAAGTGATTGTTTTCTCAAACCATACTGCACTTAAATATCTCTTAGAAGAGAAAGAATCAAAGCCTAGGTTACTACGATGGATGCTCTTACTGTAAGAATTTGATTTAGAAACTAAATATAAAATAGGTGCAAAGAATTATAGATGTTTATAAGGTTGAATAAATAACTATGTATTTTTAATTCCAGTTAAGACTGTGATCCCTTTTTTCTTATTTTAAAATTGTTTATCAATATCTTATTCTTTAGTTACTTAATAAATGTCATACTAACTAAATCAATAATAAATTATAAATATAAAATAATTTATATTGTTTTCTATTATTTTCCAAAATTGTATTGATATTGATCTTGTTTTGAATTATAAAAAGTGTCATTTTATGGTAGAACAAGGTGTGGTATTAGGGCAAGTAAGTTCAAAAGGTAAGTTGAAAAGGCAAAGATAGAAACTATATGTTCTCTTCCATATCTTAAGTGTGTGAGGGAACTTAGATCATTTTTAGGTCATGCTAGTTTTTATCATCATTTTATCAAGAACTTTTTAAAAGTTGCATCTCCTTTATGTCCACTACTAGTTAAAGACTCTTCCTTTATGTTTAATAATACTTGTAAAAATGCTTTCAAGGAATTGAAAGAAAGATTATCTAGTGCTCCTATAATTCACCCAATTGATTGGAATTTACCATTTGAAATAATGTGTGATGTGAGGGATAAGGTAGTTGGAGCAGTATTAGGTCAAAAAAAGATAAAGAACCTTATATGATATATTATGCATCTAAATATTTGAATTCTGCTCAATGTAATTACACTAAAATGGAAAAAGAAATATTTGTTATTATATTTGCATTAGAAAAATCTAGTTCATACTTGTTAGGAACCAAAGTAATTGTTTTCTCAGACCATATTGTACTTAAATATCTTCTAGAAGAGAAAGAATCAAAGCCTAGGTTACTACGATGGATGCTCTTATTGTAAGAATTTGATTTAGAAATTAAATATAAAAAAGGTGCAGAGAATTTAGAAACTGACCACCTTAGTATAATAATACCTAATGAAGATTCGCCTATGAGTTCTAAATTCTTTCCCGATCAGCAAGTTTACTCTTTGTTAAAGGTGATTAGCCTTGGTATGTAGATATATGCAATTATTTAGTTACTAGGTTGTTTCCTAATGATTTAATAAGAGCTTAAAAGGATAAAATAAAGGTTGAATCCAAATACTATTTATGGGATGATCATTATTTATGGAGAGATTGTAATGACCAAATTTTTCGGAGGTGTGTTCCAAAAATAGAACACTAGTCTATTATTACCTTTTGTCATTCTTTAAAAGGAGGTGGTCATTTTGGGACGAAGAGGATAGGTCACAAGGATCTAGTGAGTGGATTATATTAGCTTACCATACATAAAGAAGCATACTCATTTTGAAGGTCATGTAAGCAATGCCAAAAGATAGGGAATTTATCCAAGAAATAGGAGATGCCTTAACACAGTGTTATGGTGTTGGGAAATATTCAGCTGAATATTTCCTAAAATATTATTGACTCCTAAAAGTCAATAAATTAGATCAGATAACATGTATCAGATCTGATATTGTGTAGAAATATTAGGAGATTATATATAGTTATTAGAAGATTATGTACAGATACTTGTTTCCTAAATTAGCTATCTCTATTTCTATATATACATGTAACTATATACTGATGAAATTAAGAAAAGAAATACAGCTGTTCAGTATTTC
>JAOSBK010000205.1:3760000-3770777 GCA_027568895.1 Erythroxylum shatona | reverse complement strand
ATGAATGCATGAAATATAATGGCAGTTGTGACCAGAGTAGCCAACGATTAGAGCTTAAAGCTCAACGAGTGAAAATGTGCCTCGAGCTCAAAAGTGAATCAGATCCTCGGGCTTAACGTTTAATGAGCCCTGTATCCCCCAAGTGGATAAGGGACAGTTATTAATGAGCCTTATATGGGACAGTTTAGGCACTCGATCACAACAAAGTAACAAATGAAAAGTGAGTCTCATGTGCATTGCATATGTTTAATATGAATGATTAAGTGTATCGAATGTGAAATAATGTGAAATGTGAAATAATGTGAAATGTGAAATAAAGTGAGATGTGTGAATTATATGTTATGTGACTGGGTGAGCCATCAACGATGGTCACTCATTGAGTTCGCAAAACTCACCCAAAACTTGCAATTATTTTTCAAGACTCAGAAGAATACCCCGTTAGGCAACGGGAGTATATCTATTGCATATGAGTGGAAAAAGAGGTCGGGATCAGTTGGCATCTGTATTAGTATTTTTCTATTGTATAAATTGGTATTCCGCGACTTTTTTGTATAAATAATGGATTCTGAAATTTTTGTACCATGTGTATACAAATGGATTTATCTTGTGATGTAAAGTCATTATGACAAAAAAATTATTTTATATTTGTAATGGGCCCCAAATGACTATTGAAATTCTATTGATTGTATTGTTATGAAAAATGGTTAAGAAACAAAGCAAGCCCAAATGGTTTACTGATTTTCGCACATTTGATCGTATTTCAAAAAAAAATTTATGTACTGAGTTTTGGCTTATTGAATTTGCTAGCACGCTGCCCTCGTGGAGCACGAATTTGGATATCACCACGATGTCGGGTTCGGGTCTTGCGGGAGTGGGGTGTTACATTTATGTGGTATCAGAGCCCAGAAGTACTATCTTATATGGGCATTCTGAAATATGTGACAAGTTGTATGCATATTAGTCATGTCATAGCAGACAGCGGCAACTGATCCCCAGTATGAGTCACATGCATGAGCATTCTTTAAGAGTTTGAGCTGTTAGAAGCATCGAGAGAAATGATGATCTGACATAATATGAGGAAATAAGGATTTATGGACATTATGGAAACGAAAAATAGTATCTAGTTTTGCATAATAGATACGAGTCCACCTCAAAGGGTACATATCCTTGTAGGTGATATATCCTTTGGGGGTGAAATAAGTGTGAATCGGTATAATGCCATGGATTGATTGAGGGAAATAAGAATATGAATAGAAATGAGGAGACTAATGTGTACAAACAGAATGAGATAAAATCATAAAATTGTTATGATCATAAAAAGGGGGTGAAATTGGAATCGAAATGGTTACGTGAGTATTGTGAAAAGAGTTTGTAATTCAGTATCAAGGGGATATTAGAGGAATATTGAGATCGGTAATTCATAATACTTATGCATTGAAAATTTTGGATAGGTAGAGGATATATATATATATGTGTATATATATATATATATATATATATATATATATATATATAATCAACTATGACATAAATTTAAAGATATGATTTTTCTTAATTAGTAGTTGTTCGTTACCTTAAAGAGGGAGAGATGGGGAGAGGGACAGATGGGGAGAGATGGGGAGAGAGAGAGAGAGGGGTCTAGTAAAGAAAAAGAGTAGAGAATGTTGACATCTAAAGGTATCGTAGCAGAGAAGCGAAGAAGAAGATACTTGTATGTGATTAGATGGTGAAGCTTTGCTCAGCTTGCAGTCAGCTTTCACATTACCACCGACAACATAGCTCTTTCATAGTATAAAACGTCAAGCAAGCTCCTGTAGCCCCATCCATTTTAACCATAGTAGCTTTGATGCCCACCAACCTGTTTCTCGAAGTCCTGCTAACCTTTTCGACAGCAAAAGTAATCTCATTTTTTATACAATTTTTAAAAGATTTGATATTAAATTAAAAAAGGGTAAAATATAAAATTTTCTTATAATTTATCTTTTGAATTCCTTCTTTTTATATTTTTATTTTAAAATTTTTAAAACTTTCAATAAAAAGTAACTATAAATATAAATAATACGTGTAAATTACTTAGTATCATTAAAATAGTAATTTAATCCACTAGACTGAAAGTTAAACTAATAAGATAGAAGATTTAATGATTAAAAGATTCAACTGGTATTAAATCTTCATAGAATCGGAATATTAAATAAAATTGAAAATTATGAAAAATGATTAAAAAATATTATACTTATTTATCTAAAAATTTAAAGTTTAATTGAAAAAGGAGATTGTTAAATAAAATTAATCAATTTATTTTAATTTATAAAAACTAAATAGTTTGCAAAATAATCAATTAATTAATAAACTGATCGTTTTTATAAAAAAAATTATTAAACTTAATTAAACCTGAAGATTAAAAACTTAATAAAAAAGTTGACCGGTTTAAGATTTTTACAGTTCAACCGGTTTAAAATAATGATGTAATTTATCTCTTAAACTTAATTCTAACTAATCAAATCTTATTTAAATTACTAATTTAAGATATTTATAAAAATTAGATATTTATAATAAATATTAATTTAATTTAAATTATATAAAAATTTATTTATATTACATATATTTCACTATTATTTTTAACATAAGTTTAATTATTTTAGAATTAAAAATTATTTAAATCAAGTATATTTTTGTGTCTTTAATCTTTTAAAAAATACAAGATTTAGTGGTTATATATTTATTACCCCAAAATTAAAACAAATTTATATCAAAGCGAAGGGTCCATCTCCATCACCATCGGACATCATAATTCCAAAAGGAAATTGTAAGAAATAAAAATACAAAACACGAAGACACGACATTAAAAAGTTACGACGAGCATAGTGAGGAACACGCAAGGACTCTATTGAAACTCACGCAAACGACATGACACATCCCACATTCGCAGTTGGACTTGAGAATGAGCGAGAGCGAGACACTTAGATTAGTTAAAAGAGTGAACTGACCTCACTCACTCGCTCCCTCACACCCAAGATCTACTCGGTCTGCTTTATTCTCGTTCACTCACACGCACCCGCACCCGCACACGCAGAGTGGAGCCTTTTCTTGTTTTTTAACCTTTGAGCTACCAGATTCATACATTCTTCATCACGTCACGTCACGTCACGTCACTTGAGGAGGACAGCTCTTAAGCTGCTAAATACCATATTCAGTGCTTGCGATTTTTCAACCGCTAAGAACAAACTGTCGGTCTTCTTCTGCTTCTTGTTCAACTGCGTTTTCTTTTTCGTTGCTAGATAGATCTGAGTTGAATGCTTTGTTTTTTTTTTTTAATGGTAAGAGCTATTGTTATATTTCAAATCAACTGAATCTTGTTTTAACATTAAATGCTTGTTACTGGTTTTAATGCTTATCAGTCTCTCTATTTATGCGTTTCTTAGAAATGGACTCTTTTTTTTTTTTTTTTTGGTCTTTTCATTGTTCTCAAAGACTCAGATTTTACTTCTGTCGCAGGTTGTTATGATGGAGGAGGGATTAGATATTGATGCACCTTTAGATTATGCTGCTGTTAAAATTTTTCCTGAGGAGAACAGGTTAGCTAATTTGAAGTCCTCGATTTCAATGATTGGTTCATAAGATTTCAATAAATTCTATCTTGTTTAATCTACATGAAACCTCACCACAAGAACAGCTAGAAGCCCAAACAAAAGAAGAAACGTAGTGATAAAAGTGAAGTTTGAATTTGATTGAGGCAAAACTTTTCACATCTTTAGTCAATGCCACCCTGCACAGCATAAACAGGGAGCCAAAAACTCGGATGGGATATTATGGGGTCTTTCATGAAGGCATTACTCTTATAATAACTGGTCAAGGGCTTGGGCATGTTGGGTTCTTGGAAGCTGCTTTTATGCATTTTTTGATTCTTGAATGGACTAGTATAGGAGAAGCCCTTGACTCCAATCACTTGTTACACCCCCATTTTGGCAGGCTGTCTTTTATATACTTGAAGGTGTATAGAAAATGTACTTTATTCAATCTCCAAGAATTGTCTTTGTTATGGCACATCTTATGTTCTGGTTTTTTCAGAGTTAGTTATGCCCTTTGGTAACAATCGGCATTGTTATTTCTTCTAACCTCAAAATGTATGATTATATCAGACTTCGATTTCTTATGAGTGAATGAATAGATATATAACATGTAAAATGACTTCTTAGGTATGAAGTATTTGCTTGTGGTAATGGTGAAGTAGAGAAACTGGCTGTTGGACAGTTGGATTT
Organism: Erythroxylum shatona; assembly: GCA_027568895.1. Classification (NCBI taxonomy): domain Eukaryota; kingdom Viridiplantae; phylum Streptophyta; class Magnoliopsida; order Malpighiales; family Erythroxylaceae; genus Erythroxylum; species Erythroxylum shatona. The sequence goes on along the minus strand of JAOSBK010000205.1, from coordinate 3,766,518 downwards.
GCTCTTGCAGCATTTACCAAACGCAGTTAACCTTTCTGCCAAAGGATCTAATAATGATATCAAACTTCAAGCACTGGAAGATGCCAAAGATGCAACATGGCTTACAAAATCTACTTTAAACAGGTTGGTATAATATCATTTTGCGTGCATATTTCTTGGTGTTTGTTTCTTTAGAATACTTATGTTTCAAAAGTAGTTTCTTTATCATGATTCTCCTAATTGTTATCAGGTTCTTTAATATTGTTGGGTCACCTGATTTAGTCAATACTGCTAAGATTATTCAAAGTGAGATATCTCAATTGGAGGAAGCGAGAAATTTTCATGTTTCTTTGTATGCTCAGGTTATAATTTCTCTATTTCGTTGTTAATGCTTCATTCCTGGACTTTCTTCTGAACAAAAGTTTTCTTCTGTCAGGGACAAAAGAATCGTTCTGGAGTTGGGGAAACAGGTAATCTTAGTCTGTGTAATGAGAAGGAATAGATACATACGGTTTTTATTGCTATGGAATATTTGTATTTTGACATCAGATAACGTTAATATATCTTGATACCATGCAAAATAATTTTTGTTGTAATGATATTGTGTTGGGCAACAAGAATATCTCAAGGGTAACAGGCATAGAGTTGATTAAGTTAAGATGTTTCTGATAGTAGAATATGGATTGTCATGCACTAATATTAATAATGTCTCCGATGGGGAAGAGTCAATTAACTTAAGCTGTTCTTTGGCATATTTAACATAAGACATTGTGTAGTTTAGAATTGTATAATATCTATGGGTATTGTTTCTTTGAGTCGGTTTTGATGCTCATCATAGTGTTCTCCACGTATTGGACAGATGGAAACAACTCAATTGTGACAACAGAGGCAGTTAATGTAATCACTTCATCTACAATCACTTTTATGTTGATATTTCTAGAAGTTTCTTAAAAACATTCGAAGTCATTTGTCTGTGTACCATGCAAAGTTGAATCATTAACTGACATAGTTTATTTGGAATCTCTGAAGCTTGAAGCTAATATCGTTTCATCAGATACCTCAAAGTAAGTTTCTATGCTTGCTATTTTCAAATTAATCTTATATGCACGTTTATTGAAGTTGGCCAACTATGTTTTCAGGAATGAATTGGTGAGAGCTATGAATTTGAGGCTTACGGCACTAAGAAAGGAGTTAGCTACAGCAATAAAACAAGTTGCTGGTTTTACCTGCTCCTCTCACCAAATCACTACTCTGATCGAATTTTGTGAAAATTTTGGAGCAACTGCTTTGAAGTAAGCAGTCTACAAATTTGAATTGCTGAATTGTTTCATAATTTTTTGGTTACCATGAAGAATTTCTAAAATGTGCTTAATTATCTCGTCTACTATTAATTTGATTATTCTTAGTCATGCCCATTTACTGTACTCATTTTTAATCTTGAAACTGTCAATTGCAGGGATTGCCTGCATGTACTATTAGAGTGCAATGAAAACAGTGTAACAACTGTGCCTGTCAGTGATGAAACATGCTCTTCTAAGTGCATTTCAGGGACTGACAATGCAAATATGACAGATGGCGTTGTGAATAGCAAAATTTCGAGACCTCTTCATTTATCAACTCCAGTGAAATATGGCGTTTCACCAGCAATGGTTGCCCAAGTTGAGAGACAGAGCTCTACAGGAAGTGAAGAGTCCTCTGACTCAAGTGATGATATTCAAAGTTCTGCAGAAAGAAGTCGAGCTGCTAGTAGATCTGTGCCAATCAGAAGGTCTGCATCTCCAATGCGTAGGGTTCAAATAGGGAGGAGTGGATCACGCAGAGCTACTGCTGTAGCTATTAAAAATCTGGGTTATTATCCTGCCAGAGAAAAGACAAATTCCCATAGGGATGTAGTTGAAACTAGTGAAGAGGAAGGGCCCGAACAATCGAGTAAAAAACTTGAGGATGATTCGCGAAGGATGACTGTTCAAGATGCAATCAATCTTTTTGAAAGAAAACAAAAAATCCTAACAGCAGATCACCAAAACATTATCTCAGCTTCAAAAATTTCTCAATCTGCAAATAAAACTGTTTTGAGGAGATGGAGTGCTGGTATTGCAGAATCTATTCCTTCAGAAGCAGTGCCTGTGTTGAAAGACTCTGATTCTCATCCTTCCAATGATGTGTTAGGTACAGAGATGTCAGACCATTCAGGAGAAGCATTGGAGTCTGGTTTTACCACTGGACATGACAACCTTATCGAGTCTACTAAAGATGGTGTAGTGTTGGAAAGAACGGAGAGCAAAGTAAATGATTATGCTCATATTGAAACAGATGCTAATGCAATCGGACAGGAGATAAGAAATAGGAAATCAATGGCCTCAGCTGAAGGGGGTCGACAGAAGGAAGAGAAATTGAACCAGATGCTTGTTAAAATGATGGGAAGCCATACTCTGAAAACCAGAAAGCCTCAATCTAAGAGAACTGAAAGCAAACATAACGAGCAAAGAGGTGGATCTTATAACTACTACAAGGAGAAAAGGGATGAGAAACTTCGGGGAGAGAATGCTGGAAAAAGAGCAGAAAAAGAAGCACAATTTAAGGCAATGCAGCAAATTCTTGACAAGAGGAAATCTGAAATGTCCTCCACCAATGTGAAGGATGTGGACAAAAAGAACCCTTCAACTAAACCCATAAAAACACACAAGAGTCCATCAGTTTCTGCTAGTTCCAGGAAAGAGAGCCCAAAAACTACTGTTTCATCTACAATTTCAACTTTGCCTGCTGCTCGTAAGTCTTGGCCCTCAACACTGTCAAATAGGACAGTAGGATTATCAGCAACTAAAACTTTGGGAGGTGTTTCATCTGCTGGTGCCATTCCTATGCGTCGGAAAACTCAGTCAACATCATCAGTTCCTCAAACAAGTGCTAAAGTAGAAAGAAAGCAGCCAAATGATCAGAATGTGAAAAATAACAAGAAAGTTGTCAGTAGCTTGAAGGGCATGCAAGAGAAGGTGCAGAAGATGGGGGCAGAAGTTGGGAAAACAACAAAGAAAAAGGTTGGAGCTGTTCCTGCAGATCTTCCTTTGAGTACAGTTCCATCAAACCCTAATTTGAAGGGAATGCAAGAGAAGGCGCAACAGATGAGGACAGGTGGAAAAGCAACGAAGAAAAAGATCACAGCTGTTGATGAAGATCTTCCTCAGGGTACGGCCCCACCAAAGCTTAATTTCTGTAAAACGGTGACCAAGAAAAGCAGTGTAGTCCCAATGGAATCAAAACCATTCCTCCGTAAGAAAGCTGATATTCGCCGTGGTGCTGATCTTACTATGAACAAGACTAAACATTCTTCTCAGCTGGAGGAGTCTTCCAATATCTCTGGGACTGTGTCAAGAAGTGATGAAAACAAAATGGTAGTTAATGCTTCTGACTTTGTCGATGAATATCAAGATGAGACACCTGTGCCATTAGGTGAGGTCAACATTGCTGCAGAATCAGAGAAACCGTTGGATGGCCATCAAAACTGTGGTAAGGTGGAGAACCTTGATGAACTTGCTACTCACAGTGACTGTAGCCCTGAACATGTAGTTGAATCTTCAGATAAAATTGTGCCTGAGGAAGAGCCAATGATCTCCCCCACACTGTGGGTAGAAGCAGAAGAGAAGCTGAACCTGCCTAATTCGGACAATGTTGAAACATCTCAGCCCACCACTGCTGTGGAAGGTCAAACTATTGGACGATCAAATCTAAGCACCCGCCATTCTCTGTTTCAGATGCTACAAGAAGATATTAGCGAACCTGATACAACTGAGTGGGGAAACGCTGAAAACCCACCAACAATGATCTATCAGAAAGATGCTCCCAAAGGGTTGAAGAGGCTGCTGAACTTTGCCAGGAAAAGCAAGGTAGATGCAAATGTAACTAGTTGTTCAAGCCCATCTGTCTTTTCTGAAGCAGAGGATGATACTGAGGAATTTAAATCTTTTGTAAAGAAGAACACTGACATTACACTGGGAGATGCATCTCACAATCCGAAGGACCATGTAAGACAAAAGGCTTCATTTTTTGCAAGCTACGAGACAAATGTGGATGCTCATGAATTGTTATCCGGTACTTCCGATATCTGATCACCCTTTTTACTCTGGTTCAAGTTTTCTCAACTAAACCTTGATTACATTATCTTGATAGAAATGACCATAGTTTCCAGTTTATGCTTCTCTCATTTTGCGTCCAAAACATTCTTAGCTTTTTCATATTTCCTTACTTTCAGATGTAGCTCAAGGGAGTGTCAACGTCCAGAGTTCGCATAAGTTGGCAAGGGGCCATATCTCAACTACGTCCTCTACAAGTAAAGGTGAGTTTAGCATGAGCAGTTCTGTTGGTGTACTAGTGTCTTTCCTTCATTTATTTTCCTTCTTTTATTTTGCTTTCAAATCCTCTTCCATTAGCAGTAAATGTTAATTAACTTTGATCCCATGTGATATTTGTGTTGTAGCGCCGAGGTCATTCTTCTCTTTATCGGCATTTAGGGGCAGTAAACCAAACGAGACCAAATTCCAGTGATGTATAAAGAGCTCTTGGATATTGATAAACCCAGAAAACATTTGGGCTAAGGAGTCTGTATTTCCTGGTTTCTCCATTTCACAGGGAGGGAGGGCTAATGTTTATATGTAGTGTTCTAACAATTTTATAGTGTTGTAATCTCATTGACTGACAGAAATAGGAGCGTTATAAAATTTCATTATTTCATTATTTATCTATTATAAAAAATCATAAACATGTAAGACAATAAACTATTTTAAGCCTATATTTGGTTGAGCTTATACCAATAGAGCTTTTATCAGTATAACTTTTTTCTGTAAATCTTTTTATAAAAACTTTTCTACGAAGTTTGGCTGTTTGGTTGTCATTTAAAAAAGAAATTTTTTTGAAAAAGTTCATACAGTAGACTGTTTAGTAACATAAAAATAAAAAATATTTTTAATTTTAACTATATTTTATTTTGTAATAAAATTATTTATGTATATAAAAATTATTTAAAGTATGTTAAATAATATATAAAGGACAATATATTAATTATTATATAATTTTAAGCCATATTAAACATAAATGAAAATAAATTAATATATTATATAATTTTAAACCATATGAAACATAAATAAAAATATATCTAACTAAATCTTTTATATAGATTATAATATAAGTAAACTAATAGCGAAAATAAATATTAAAATATATAAAAAGTCAAATAATAATATATAAATTTCAAAATAAATATTCAAGTTGAGTAAATAGTTAAATACATAATAAACGAGAAGATGAGTTTGTGGATATTGTGAGAATTATGTGTAAAACATAAGACAAAAATGACTTAAAAAATAGGCAAAATCTATCTTAAAAAATAAATTTTTGAGAAGCTTCAAATTTGAGCTTTTTAAAAAACTATATTTTGGCTACTAAAAATGTTATATATATTAAAAAAGTGTGTTTTATTTTATAGCCAAATATTCATTTTAAAAAATTTTTTTGTGGTGAAGACAAGAACTGATTGATCTCCTAAAAGTTCATCCAAATAGATTTTAAATCTAAAAATACCAAGCATATAAATCTAAGAATGTTTGAAAACGTTACTTAGTCAGTCTAGACTCCAAAATGATGTTATTTTATGTCTGTTTATATATAAGACTGCGTCGTTTTGAGAGCGTCTATTGCCTGCCTAGCCTAGTCCTTGTAAAACTTGACCATTATTTTAAGAAAAGAAAGCTTTTAGGTGCTTAGAAATGCTAAATAAAATCTTTTGAGAAGATAGGGAAAGTGACGGTGTTACGAATTTGTATTCCACCTAAAATGAATTTGGATCTTTCCACTAATACGAATTTATAATAATAATCGTATAGGATTCCAAGATAACATATATAATTAAAAAAAAATCTCTATGTTGTTGAATTAAATTAAAGAAATCTCCAGTGCAAGCATTTGGTTTTTTGACCATAAGCTACGTCATTCTTTTGCCATTGTAGTTCTTATGTTAGGGGTTGAATGACAATTATCTTATGAACCATCTTCGAAGATTCCCGAGGATGTACTACACGAACATCCTCGGGAAAAAGAGGGGAAAAAAGGGTATTTATCTGGTCTTTGAAAGACAAAATAGGAGCCAGTTGCGTTGTCTGCATTAGTAACTTAAGCAGAGTTCATTCATATCCTATCAATATTTATTTGGAGAACGCTCTTTTCTGCCACGAAAACATGACAGCAACCATTAAACAACATTAAAATTTAAGGCGAACAATCCCTATATAATGCTGGTGAAGTAGTCAGGAATCGATGTGCCTCTAATTTTCATCATTCTATACATTTAGCTTCATTAATTACCAAGAGTTTGCAATGGGGTTTACAAGCCAACATCATTCCATTTGTTTCTTGTTCGTCTTCGCTCTTATAGCCTTGGTTTCTGATTCTACATCGCGTACTCTGCAAGATGAACCAATGTATCAGAGGTACGAGCAGTGGATAAGTCGTTATGGGCGTGTGTACAAAGACAGCAGCGAGAAGGAAAT
>JAOSBK010000205.1:3728736-3745602 GCA_027568895.1 Erythroxylum shatona | reverse complement strand
GATAACAAAAGTAGTGTTATAAACAAAATAAAGTAATAATTAATTTTCAACAAATAAGAAAAAGGAAATAACTAATACCTAGAGGAAGTTTTTTCTTTGTTGAATAGAAATTGGCATTTCAAAATCTCCATAAGGCAACTTGTAAAACTCCATTTATGAACTTAAAAGATCTTGCATCTCATCAATGCTAACAATTGTTGTAATAGTTAAAAGCATTCCTTTATTAACTTCATCTTGCTTTGTAAGATCCAGTCTAAAATACACACTAAGATTTAAAAATACCCCAGTTGCAAACAATAGAGAAGAAAGTTGTCTTTTCCTTCTCTTATTAATGATTGAAAGATATGGTGTGTATAAAGCCTATGTTTCATATTAGCGTTGATTGTTTTCGTCGCTTTCTCTATGGCATCAAACATATAACTCTTTGTTGGCTTTTTTTCACTATCAGTCAAGTAAAGCACCCTCACCAAAGGTTCACAAACTCAGATAATAAATTGACATTGAGACCAAAATTCTCTATCTTTCAGTATAATATTACAAACCTCCACTCCAGCATTAGACCTAGCATGTTGAAATGCAATTCATTTATCACTTGTAAACATTTGTCTTAATTCATTATTCATCGAAATAAAAGACTGAAGTGATAAGAAATTTGTAGCAAATCTGGTCACAGTAGGACGACACAAATTCCTATCATTGATAAATTCCTTTCTTATCAAATTCAATACTTATGCATGATTATAAATGAACGATGTCACCAATTTAGCTTTCTGCATAGTCTAATCAATAACAGGAAAACACTTAGGATCTCTTATATTTTTCAGCATTAAATCAATGCAATGTGCAACACAAGGATTCCAAAAAATGAATTATATGTATTCTGCAATATTTTTTCTGCCACTTTATAAGCGGAATCATTATAAGTAATAAACTGAACAATATTTTTGGCCCTACTTTATTCACAACTTCATCAAATATCGCAAACAAAGTCTCAGTATTTTTAATAAGTCCAGATGCATTAATAGATTTAAAAAACATAGACCATTTGAAAAATAAACCAAAAAATTTATAATAAGCTCTTCTCTCCTATTTGTCCAACCATCACATATGATTGAACATCCATAAGTACCTCAATTCACTCTTCTTTCAGCCAAATAACTTCTAATTTTAGAAACAACATAACTTAAAAGTTTACCTCTTAAGTCATCAATCGAATGATCTTTGTATCCTGGATCATAAGAGGCTATTATATCCATCATAGATTGATAATAATAAGACTGAAAAGCATTAAATGACAAACATGTATCATACCACCATCTAGCTACTGTCATATTAACATGGTGAGTCGTATCTCTTTATTATATTACACTACGAATTGAAGGTTGGACTTTAGGAGTTGTTCGCGGTACAAAGAAACTAGTCACTTGTCTTCTTCTTTTCCCCACATTAGATTCTTCTTGAACCTGAGATGGAACACTACCAATACCACTACCACTACCACTACCAACATTTCCAAAATCACCATGGGAACTAGAAAACAAACTTTCACTACCAATTTCAAAATTTAATCTTTCCCTTCTATCTCTCTCATATTGATATTCGTCAAGTAATGTTTTCATATGTCACTTCACATCATGACTTACTTTTTTATAGGGTTCCACATCTCCTTTAACCCCAGTTAAATTTTTTCTTAATCGGGTGATTCCTCTACCTTTTAAATGTTTGTTACAAAATAAACAAATAGTACGATTTTTCTTACCAGGAACCAATGTAGTATGAGCCCAAGTTGGATCATTGTATCCTCCTGAAATGGGTTGATCAGGAGTACTTGAACTTTCTTCTATTTATTTGTACACATAAAAATAAATAACATTTAATTTCAGTATATAATATGCATATCCATCTTATATAATATAACTCATTCTGTATGATTATATTACGCACAATTCAATTTCATGGATCACAATTCACTATAAGTCAAAAGCTAACAATTCAAAGCATTCAACATATATAATAACATAAAACATACATCAACAATTTTCAACAATTACAAAACATATTTTCATTTTCATTTCCAACAATTTCCAATTCCAACAATAACAAAATATTCATCATTCCATTTCTATTTCCAACAATTTCTAATTCCAACAATCTCAAAACATTCATAATTCTATTTCAATTTTCAACAATTTCTAATTTTAACAATCACAAAATATTTATAATTTCATTTCAATTTTCAACAATAACCAATAACTTCTAATTCCAACAATCACAAAACATTCATAATTTCATTTCAATTTTCAACAATAAGCAACAATTTTCAATTCTAACAATCACAAAATATTCATAATTCCATTTCCATTTCTAAAAATAGCCAACAATTTTCAATTTCCACAATCATAAAACATTCATAATTCCATTTCTATTTTTAACAGTAATCAACAATTTCCAATTCTAACAATCACAAAACATTCATAATTCCATTTCCATTTCCAACAATAACTAACAATTTCTAATTTCAACAATTACAAAACTTTCATAATTCTATTTTTATTTTCAACAATTTTCAATTTCAACAATCACAAAACATTCATAATTTCATTTCCATTTTTAACAATTTCCAATTCTAACAATCATAAAACATTCATAATTCCGTTTTCATTTTCAACAATAACCAATAATTTCCAATTCCAACAATCACAAACATTCATAATTCTATTTCTATTTTCAACAATTTCAAACAATTTCCAATTCCATTTTTAACAATTATCAACAATTTCCAATTCTATTTCCATCACAATATTTGGCCGTGTATAATTTTTCTTTTACAATATATCAAATATGAAAACACAATATTTGCGCTTGCTTTATCATTATAACTAATGATTAAAAGGGAAAGAAGTATTTAAATAGTTTCCTTAAGAGTTAAAAGTCTTTATACTTTTTAATATAAAAAAATTATGTATGTAAATGATGTATTTTAATAAAATAACAAATAAACAAAAAAAATTAATATGTAATTTTTGTGATTTGATTTATATATTTTTATATAATAAAAAGTTCAAACATATATTTATAAACTTTTATTAAAATTATAAAGTTTAGTATTTAAAAATTTATTATTATCACGTAACCTAATTGAGGATAAACAAGAGTATTCACAAAATAGTCTTATGTTACATTAAATTTCATCAGCTTAGTTTAACGTTGAATGCTTAATAGTTAATATGCATTATATTTTATTAATTTTTAGAACTTAAACAGTGCACTCAACATAATTAAAACGCATTAACATATCTATTAAAGTGCAAGGTCATATTACAATATTTGAATGGTGAGATAGGACAACCAATTAACTTTTTTAAATATACACTTATTTAAATTTCTCCAAAGAAGTTGAAGATAGTTTTTCGATAGTTTAGCATATATTGATTGCATTTAACTTCTAACAATATAATTACAATAATTATCTTGTTAGAAGTTAAATGCAACAATCAAGTTAACAAAATTAAGGCATTTCGATTTATAACTAAATAGAACAACCAAATAAGTGAAACAACTTATTCATCAGTCATCACTGTGACTAACATAATTCCATTTCCAATTTTCATATCACAAACAATCTACTGTATAATTTCACTTCCAATTCTATTTCCAATTCCATGATCACAAATGACAAAACCCAAAACAATATCGTGAGCATTCAATTTCAACAATTCAATTCCAAAATTCAACCAATTCAGATACATGCAAATCCAATACTGTGAACATTCAACAATTCAATTCCCAAATTCATCATCTAACATTCACAAATCCGTCATCCAATTCCAATTCAACACAATATTTCAAACAATTAAGCAGGAAAAATTTGAAAACAGAAATAAAAACACACCCAAAAACAAATGAGTTGTTCGAGTCTTTGGGTTGGTGATGGGTGGCGCGGTGGTGCGATGTAGCGATGTGCCTTAGCTGCGATGACGATGACGTGATGAGGTGTAGCGGGAGGTGGCGTCTTCGAGTCCCCATGGAGGAAGGTTAAAGATGGTGGCGGGGGTGAGTTTTTAGGGTAAAATTTTTGAAATTTACAATTTAGTCTTTCAAATTTCTGAAAGTCATAGTACAAACCAATATGTCCTGGTATTCTATGGACTGATCGATATCGAACAAAAAATATCAATACTGACCGGTATTTATGACCAATACTGATGTTATGATTACTGTTTCCTTTTTTTGGCCCGTACAGTATGGTACTCATAAGGTTGGGCTAGCCACTTACAATGAAACAAATGTTTGCTTTACACGACGTTGTTTCATTTATTTAATGTATTATTTACAATGCTACTAAATTCAAGTATTTTACTAACTCATGAGCTATATCGGCTTATATTGATTTGAGATTCAAGTTTTTTTAAGTAAAATAATATCGTTTTGTTTAAAAGTGTTAAGTAAAACAACATTAATTTAATTACCAAAAAAACAACATTAATTTATAAATTTAATTTTTAAACAAATTAACAAAACCGCCCATCCACCGGTCCTATCACCTAAGTCTCATGATCACGACACCGTTTTGTTGGTCAGATTAAAAGTAAACAAGGTACCGTTAATATTTCGAGGGTTTAATTTTAGATACAATTTAATTTAGGGTTTATAAGTTTGTAAGCTTTCCCCAGGTAGACGACGAGTAGCAATCTTCTCTTTTCATGGATACGAAGAACAAGAAAATCAAACAAAAGCAAAAAACCAACGAATCTCAATTCCATTACTCACTCAACTCGTGCTCCAAACTCAAGGACCTCCGCTCTGCTATCACCCTCTATGATTCTGCAGTTGGAGATAATGCACGTCTCAATCAACACCATTTCAACACTCTTCTCTACCTCTGCTCCACTGCCCTTAGTGACCCATCAATGAAAGAACTCTCTATTGAACATGGGTTTCGCATTTTCGATCATATGGTGGCAAGTGGGATTAATCCCAACGAAGCTTCAATCACGGCCGTTGCTAGATTGGCTGCGGCTCAAGGAAATGCTAATTATGCTTTCTGCTTGGTTAAGAATATAGGGGACTATAATGCAATTCCACGATTGAGGACATATGGTCCGGCATTGTTTTGTTTCTGCAAAAAATTGGAGGCTGAGAAGGCATATGAAGTGGAGGAGCATATGGGGAAAATGGGGATCAGTCTAGAAGAGCCAGAGCTTGCTGCTTTATTGAAGGTAAGTGCGGAAACTGGAAGACAGCAGAAGGTTTATGGCTATTTGCATAAATTGAGGAAGACTGTTAGTTGTGTGAAAGAAGAGACTGCAAAGGTAATTGAGGATTGGTTCAAGGGTTTTGAGAGTGATGGGATGGAATTGGATATGTGTTTGGTGAAAGACGCAGTCTTGAGTAATGGAGGAGGGTGGCATGGGCTAGGGTGGATTGGGAAGGGCAAGTGGATAGTGCAAAGAGGGAGCGTGGATGTGGGTGGACAATGTTGTTGTTGCGGGGAACAATTGGCTTGTGTGGATATTGGTGATGCTGAAACTAAGAAATTTGCGGAATCTGTTGCAGCTTTGGCTATGGACAGGGAGGCTAAGGCTAATTTCAGTGAATTTCAGGTTGGTTATACTGGAAATATAATGAATGACTATATTAGACAATTTAGTGATAAGTGACTGACTTGCATTGATTTATTCCTTGATAAGTAAAAAACTCCTAAACATAAGTACTATTCATGATCACTAAAATTCGTGACAGTTTCTACCGAGTGATTTATGTTTTACATTCTTTAGACATGCAGTTTACCCCCCTTATTGAACGTGTTCCGTGTAAGACACATGGATGTGAGTTATCTGTCTGGTTCTATAGGTGATGCAAGGGAAACAGCTTGGTGTTTCATTGTTTCTATTTGCTACAATGCACACTGTGCTATTACTTATTATTAACTTCTCCTTTTTTGCCTTTTTTTAATCTATCTCTTAGAATTGGCTGGATAAACATGCTGGTTATGAAGCTATAATAGATGGAGCAAATGTTGGCCTCTATCAACAGAATTTTGCAGAAGGAGGGTTCAGTATTTCTCAGGTTTTGTAGTTCAAATTGGTAGTTCTTTTCATCTTCTATTTTTCTTTCTTTTTTCTTTTTGCAAAAAGTTTAATACCTTTGATTACTTCTCGTAACTGTAGTTTTAATTTTTGCTGTAGAGCAGCTTGAAGCTGTTGTTAAAGACATGTACAAGAGGGCTGGCAATAAGTGGCCATTAGTTATTCTTCACACTAAGCGGCTTTTGGCACTTTTGGAAAATCCTTCTCACAGAAAGCTGATTGAGGAATGGATGGAAAAGGACGTTCTTTATGCAACACCACACGGTTCCAATGATGATTGGTACAAACATGAAGATTAGTTCCTCTTTTTATTTAAGTGCATTTGTCTTAAATCCTATGACTGTATAACGGTATGCTCTTTCATGTATTTAAAACGTTTCCTGTCACCTAAAATGGTAGTTACTGACTAGCTTAGCTTATATATCATAATATACTGATCTATCTTTAGCAGAGTAGAGGCCATCAAATGGATGGCGATGGCCTTTCCTAATGTTGAAAGAAATTCTTGTTAACTTGTAAATTCCATTAGCGGTGAAAATTTCATTTTGATATCATGCTGTTCTTGTGCTTTTAGGTACTGGCTATTTGCTGCTGTGAAGCTTAGGTGCTTGTTAGTCAGTAACGATGAAATGCGAGATCACATCTTTGAACTCTTAGGAAGCGACTTCTTTCTCAAGTGGAAAGAAAGGCATTTGGTATCCATGTTTACTTGATTTAATTGTGTAACTAATTAAATATTTTCACACTTCATGAGTGACGTAACAGCACTTTCTTTTCTTTTTTTTTTATTTTATGAATTTGCATTAGCATGTTAACAACTTCTATTTCTTCTCTTATTAGGTTCATTATACATTTGTTAAAGGCAACTTGAACCTTCAATTGCCAGCTCCATTTTCTGTAGTTATCCAGGTACAATTTCTTGTATGGAAAACATTTGTGATTTTCTCTACTTGATGGGTTGTGATTGCGTTGTCACTTGGAAAAACTATGGAGGCACTCAAGCATAACTTCAGTGAGAAATTTGGATGTGTTGTAGATGGTTCTTTTGTGATTACTGCTTATGGAAGCCAAAAGTTATTCTCCAACTGCAAAAGAGATATTAAGATGACGAGAATATGATTACACTGGAAATATTTCTGCTGAAAAAAATTAGTGAATCTAATCTGAATTCTAGACAAACATAAGAACACCCTGTTACTTGCTACGAGAATGAAAATTTTGAAATCAATGGGAATGGGGTAGCTTTGATCGTGATCTTAGGATTTCAATTAATGAAGAATCATGGAACTGTGGGAAAATTTTGGACATGTTAATCAAAATTTATGATTGAAGCCATGATAATAAATTCAGATTATTTTTTTATGGGATTTTCCTCTCACGTGATGTTGACAAGCTTAACGACTCATGCCTCTTGCCTAGTTTTAACTATCAGCGATGATACCTTCTCTGGGTGGTCTGATGAAATTTAATGGAAGCTTAACTTGATTGATTGTTCAAACTCATGTTCTTGTCATTGCTCTAGTTTGAGATAAGCAGACTGCTGAAACTTCAATTTCTGTTTCAGGAATCAGAAAGAGGATCCTGGCATGTACCAATTTCAGATGATGGCGACGAGGAATCTGCCAAAAGTTGGCTCTGCATTTCGAGGCCAAGTGATTGCAACAGGTGTGGAGAAGATTTGACAAACAAGGAACTCTCCAGGACTGATGATGCTAGTCACTCTGAAGCCCAAATGATTAGTTCAACCAAACCAGAAATGACTTCTTCAGATTCCTCCCTGAATTTGGAAAATAACACGCCACCAATGCTAGGAAAAAGAAAGGAGCGAACCCCTTCAGTCGTCTAACTTATGTATCTCTTCTTGCTCTGCATTTATTCCAAGCACGAGCAACCATTTTGGTCGCAGGTTCCATAAAATTTTTGCTCTGCCATTTCTTTTAAAATTTCCTCAGTAGCTCTGTCATTATTTACTTACCAATTTCTACCTGTTGTATCCAATAGATAGTCATCTAGGTGTAAACTACTATTTGTTTTCTATGCGGAACATGCAAAGAAAATAAAGAAAATTTTGCGCGTTGTCAGGTTCCTATTTCTTGATAAACCACCGGTATCCGAACCCACTGGGCCAACTAATCCGATTCGAGGCGTAGTCACAGTTAAGGCTCCTTGCCCTTCCCTGCAGGTGTGTTTAGTGGAGATTGAACCCAAGAACTCTTCCCACAAACTCAACCAGCCAATTGAGCCACATTGTTGAGTTGTACTACTTATAATAACATTGTTGACTCCAATCGAATCCATACTATACATTAAAAAAAGAGAACATAGATTAAATATGAACTTTATTTTATACTGCGTACGAGATGCTGCATTTAACGTTGGGGACCATGGTCCTCTTCATTTTATGTGTGCATGTGCTGTCCCTATAGAATCATAAATGTTGCCCATGTGTCTTGTTTTTGCGCCTATATAAATGTGTAAATAAAATTTAATAAAATATGTACTATTTTTGGTACATGGGCAAATAAACATGTACTATTTTTGGTACGTGGACAGGTAAAAGTTAGGGTCTACATAAATGTGTGAAAGAGATTTAATGAAACATCGTAATCGTAAATAGGCAAGTCGAAAATATTTTTAAAATTGATCAAAAAATAAAAAATAAATTAAAGTTCAATACTATGGAGACCTCATGGAACTAAGTAGTAGTCATAATCTTTTCACAAACGAATTAATTATACATGAAACTTTATAAGTAGATACATATTGAGTTTGAGAGGAAAGCCCTCGGAATGATGCAGTAATACACACGATGATGACAACATTGTTCAAAACAAAATTAATATAATTCCAACAAGATGGTAAATTCTCAAAATGGACACTAAATTATATAAAAAAAGAAAAAAAAAAACCCCACAAACTTCATCACTTTAGCCAGAGTTGTCATCGTCTGACTGCGTATTTAACAACACCAGGGCCATGAGCATTTAGGAAGTAATGATCCCAATCAATGGATCTTGAATCGAAGAAAAATATTTCTGCCTCTGATCCTAAATTTTTTCTTGCTGCCATACGCAAGTTCTCTGTATTTGTGTCATCGAACCTGCAAGGTTGCATTACCAGTTAAAATTTTTTAAAAAATATATTATGGTAAGTTGCTAGGAAGTTTATAAATTTATAAAAAATAAATATATGCATGAGTACTTACACTCCCTGGAAGAAAAGATATGGACGGTAAAGTTCAACCAATCCTAATACGAGGTTAATCTTTCTATTGAGATCGTTGTACATGCCCTCAAAATGCTGGCAAAGTGTTGCTGCTATTTTCAATCCCTGCAATTCCAGTCTGGTTTTAGAATTTAATTCCTGATAACCAAAAGATTAGGTACGTAATTACTGACGGAGATATATGGGAGCCAGTGGTGTACTGAGCTTCCTAAAATTTTAAAAAATTAAATATTTTTAATTTTTGATTTTTATATATATACAAAAGGACAAAGTTATTAAGAAGTTAGTGGTACACTGGACCTCCCAAAATTTAAAAAATTAAATATTTGGACCTTCCTCCGTACCTAGGTACATTGGTAGGTATTCTGGCAATTAATGTTCATGAAACAAACCTTTAGTAAGAGCAAATATCGGATTGCCAAGTATCTGTGGAAGCTATCCATGCTGTTCAGGACCTTAACCCTTTGAACCTTGACAGGTTTTCCATCTTTACCGATCCATGGCTCCTTGGTGAAGTATCTGTACCCGTAATCGTGAAGATTTTGATATGTCACAGGATTTCTTACAGACGAACCCACATGGTAAATTAGACCAGAAGGTTCATTGTAATGAGCCACCATTGCTACAATAATTGCATTCACCACCATGTCAGCTGGTATCTGCATGAAAGTTTAACCTCAACATGGATTAATTGTCATTCTTTCCAAATAAACTGTCCGGATCTGTCTCATTTAAACCAGAAAATTGAAGGATGCTTTTAATTCATGAAAATAAGATTGCGTCCTATTACTTACCACATCAACAATTGCTTTTTCATCGGCCAGAAAGCATGTTATTCTTCCCTTGCCATAACCAACAGTTAATGCATCGATAGTTCTGTGACCACAAAACATATTCATTGATAAGCTTTTTTAGCTTGGAAGGTTGGGGGATGCTAATAAAGACATAATGCTGACACATACTTGACACCTTCAAGCCAGCCTGGAAAAGGTTCTTTGCAAGTACTGGTAACCATCGCGGGGCGGATGATGACTGCAGGAAAATTTCCCTTGAGATGTCCGATTAGCATCTCTCCCATGGCCTTGGTAAACACATATGTATTCGGCCATCCGTAAGCCTTCGCCCTGATAGTTTCAAAGAATTATTCTGAGTTATGATGATTGATCCTACCAACTTAATGCAATAAAAGGGAAAAAAAAAAAAACAACATCTAAAGCTCTCAAATTCACTAGTCGACCAACCTTCTCATTCCCAAGTCCTTCAAGGCCTCCTCAAATTCTAGCTTTGTCGCACCTTTACCTTTGAGTTCATTCAGTTTGTGTTCAACTATTCTCTTTTCTTCACCTACGTCTAACCCAGAAATACCATTCAGTGATTCGCCCAATTGGTATGGCTTCTCAGGTATCAACCCTGAACCTTCTCCACAGACATAAGCTGAAAACCCGTGTTCTGAAATCTTAGTTTCTAACAAGAAAATGGAATAAACTACACTGAAAGTCAGCGGACTAGCCACGCTGATGATCACTTCACCTGTTGATACATGTACAAGCAAGTTGACTTTAACACATTTCTGGGCAAAGCACAAAGCCTGCATTGCCCCTATGGTGTTGGTGCCCAGTGCAATATCATATCTGCTTCAAAACGGAGTAACAATCTTCATGTCTTTAGCATTAACTTATAAAGAAGAAAACTGGGTTCTTGTCTTGGAATACTTACCTTTCGTTAAAGTCTGTTGTGGCAGCAAAATTAAGAACAACATCTAATTCATTCATCATCTCTTCTCTAATGTTTAAGTCTTTCAATCCCATGTCCTCCGAGCAAACATCACCAGCTAGTGGAATAATCTTTTTTGAGATAAAAGAATTTAAGTTTGTCCCATACTTTTCTCTCAGAAGTCTAAACAGTTCCTTGCCTATGATCTATAACAAAGGAAAAATTGAAAAGAAAAGAACTTAGAATTACTGCACAAGATATAAGAAGCTCCAATTACTACATATCATGTCAGAGGTCAATAATCGCAACACAAAAAACAATATTATCTTCTAAATTCCTCCTTATTCAGTGATTATGTCTGTTAGTTTTGTTTATTCAGTGATTATGTCTCTTAATTATGCTTTGATTAAGAAAGTACATATATCTCTACTATAACGGTCCTATCTGCATGCACGACTGGCCCGTATACGAAAAGGAATGTTGGGAAGATATAAAAGCTATGAATTAAACGATAACCTAAGTATTTCAGCTGACAACTAAACTTAGAATAGGTCCAATAAAAGCTAAGAAATTAATTAGTTTATCCTTTTGGGCTTATGTTCCTCGTACCTACATGTTAGTCAAAGTACAAATAATTATATCTACCTCGTTTTGTAATCTTTCTTGAGCAGCGTTAGCATCTGCGGCTCTAATAAGAAGGTAAATCTTCTTCACATTTGGTTGAACTCTCAGGATCTTCTCTACAAAAACTGCATTAAACAAACAAAAGTAAAGATTCCTCAGATTGTCATCTTGACAAAGTCTGAAGTAGAAATAGTAATTGCAATGGGAGAGAGATGGTATCTACTCTTCGCTAAGAACCCAGTTGCACCAGTGATCAAAATTGATTTGTCCTCAAGAAACTGAATAATGCTTCCAAACTCCATTCTTCTTCAGAACCTTGTCTATAAGGTTTGAGAGGGACGGACTTGGAAAGGGGAGAGAGCTGGCCTCCTTGTAGCCTTTGGTGTGTATAGAGAAATCTATAGATGGGTTAAACTTAAAACGACTGAAAAAGGGCCAAAATGGTCATATACTGTTGTTTGGTGTATGAGCAGAACCTAAATACTCATAAAGTTTTATAGCTAGGAAGATGACAATAATGAGGTAGATTGTAAGAATTTAGTTGGCGGTTAGATATTTACATCCGTGAGCCATGACCAACTGACCTATAGATCTTATTCCATCTGCTCTTTCATATGTTTCACGTATTGCGTTTGATATTATGAGGGTCGATATAAGTCAGTCACCACACTCTATTGAATACGGCTTTACTCAAGAAATGAATATAGCAGATGACCTTTTTTTTGTTTACATAAACGTACCAAGATTAGGTTTCATATTGATATCTCTCTCAAAGCATATTTAGGGTTGGACCACCCGACATTTATGTTCATGACATGATTTCTTTTTAATCCCTTGAGATGTAAACTTTAGATCATTTCGCAACACAATATTAGTGTTTTTTCCTTTTGATTTTCTTACATTCATGTTCCTGCGCGCATGCGATAGTTTATACAAATCGAGTTTATAATACCGACATAATTCGAAAGTCTAGCTAATTCATGTGAGGTATTGTTATGTGTTTTATAATAAATAATCAAACCTCAGGATTAATTTAGTTTATATAATTTCCTTTTTTTTAGCTTCTATGGGCCCTTCCATACATATTCTTTTAATTAGATGTCTTTGTAATGAGTGTAGTCTGAACAAATTGTTCATAAATATGATAAACTTGTCTTCCATTTGTTGAAGTTTAATATAAAATTTACTGTTAATGCTTAGTAAGTAATATTTTGTTAACCTAGGTCAATTTAATTAAGTTCTTAGCGATCACTATTTAATAATAAGATTCAATCATGATAAAATTTACAACTTATAAATTTTATAAATTTTAATAAAAATATTTTAATAAATATGATTCTCTTTATTGAAAAGTTCTAGAGGGTGAATCTTGAAGCAACTGTTGAAATTGTTTCTTTGTGTTTTGTGGATTGAGTATGTTAACTTTTGACTTTTTTGTTAAAAAACTCTCTCAAATCTAATTCTACTAATTCATACTCAAAAATTGCTTAGGTCCTATGTCTACCCGTGCACTCTAATTGTTAATGTATATACAAAGCCGAATAATACATATCAAATACATAAAATTATGATAAAATAAATATAAATTATACCCATTTCATTTTACATACAAAAAAGTATCCCAATATCTACAGAACAATAGATAATTTTTTAAAATATTTGCCAAGAAAATTCATGATACAAGTACAATAAAAAATTGGCAAAAGTAATTATATTGAATACATTACATAGTATTGCCAAAACAACACACACAATGTCCTATACTTATCTAAGTATCAACTAATTTGTTTTGACTAATAGGTCTGGACAAGACCATCGAGTAACCAATAGAGTGATACTTCTATCAGGAAACGATTTAGTACCTATTCCAATAAGACGTCAATTAATAGACTTTGACTAAGCATCGTACTCCATAATATGCCTTAGGCATAGAGTGATACGTGTCTCATTCTATCATGAAACGAAGTAGTACCAATTCCAATAAGACGTCGATTAACAGACTTTGACTAAGCGTCATACTCCATACGTCACAAAAAGTAAACATGCATTCTTCATAAAATAAATCACATCACATATGATACAGTTTGTTAGAGAATATATAAAATCAATTGAGTTGACTTCACACAACAACTTAAGCTATTATGGTGAAACGGTCACTTAACATAATATCAGAGCCTCTATGATTAAACGGTCATGAGTTTGAATCCTACCATCCACCTATTCTAATTAAATTAAGCACAAAGTAAAGTAAGCTTATGCAAGTTTCAAGCCCAAAGGGCTTTCACTTGAGGGGGTATATTAGAGAATATATAAAACCAATTGAGTTGGCCTTACACAACAGTTTAAACTATTGTAATGAAATAGTCGCTTAACACAGTTACTGCATGTGCACCGAAACCATGAATAATAACTTAAGATAACAACAATATAATATTGGTTTCAGTTGAATTTAAGAGTTTGGTTATGTTTTACGATAACAAGATCCAGGATCATCTTCCAATTTCTAGAGCTTTTCGGCCAAAACAATTCGAGAGGTAATGAGATTTTTTTATATACTAACATTATCATGCAGGTTGCTGTTTCGTGGTGGAGACAAATCCAATTCTTTCCATGCACTACACTACTAGTTCACGGGCACAACAAAATTTTATCTACAATCCAGTTCCATTGCCTTAAGGCAGGTGAGTCAACGGAGGGAAATCTATTTCCTACGGATGATATAGCTTGAAAGGTATGCGTCTGAAGATATTCCTAATAGTGGACAAGGCAAACAACAGAACTTCCTTCTTTAATTCTAGTAATTGCAGCTTTAGTATTTTGAGTTTGGATTATGTATGTTGGTCTTTTTGTGTTGATAGCTTGTTGTTGATGCACTTGGTTTCTTGGGTTGTAAAAACTAGCTTTCTAAGGCTTCTTGGTGGAAAGTTTGTGGAGGAGAGTAGGTCGTGTTGTCACAAGGTTGAGCTAGGTTCTTTATGATTTTGTCCTGACTTGTTCCTTTGGTAGGTTTGAGATTTCTGTTTAGCAAATCTCTTATTATATACATAACCTTTTCTTCTTTTTTTATATATAAATTTTATTGAATTACCAAAAAAAAACATTTAATTAGCTCACATTACGATGTTTATAGATGTTTAACAAATCCCTTGTTATGTACATAATCTTTTCTTTATATATATATATAAATTTTACTGAATTATCAAAAAAACATTTAATTAGCTCACGTTACGATGCTTATAGCATGCATATCTTGCTATCGATTTTTGATGAAATTTTAAGGAAGAATTTTTAAATTAGAACCATATTTTTAAAAAAGAGTTTAAATTTTTTAATTAAGGAAATCCAATATAGTAATATTAAAATTTTGGAATATCACGAATTCTTTTCTAATGATTTTTATCATAATATTAGAGTATTCTAGAACTAGCAATTCATATTTTCGAGTTTTTCTATTATTATTCTATATTGAGTAACAGTTAAAAAGCATATTTACAGCAAGGGTGAAGTTTGCGAAACGAATTTAGGATGCCTATTTATGAAACCATACTTCACTTTATGGTAGTTTTTTGAACTTTTAAATGAACCAAAAGACAAAAATGAAAACTGAAGTATATTCGAAAATATTTAGCCACCTAAATGTCTCTTAGGAGTTCGATTACCTTTCTTGTATATATACAGATGGGGCATGCAGTTGAGTTCTGAACACATTGTGAATGGTCAACTCTGTCTGCTTTCGTATGACAACAGGGCATGTGGGCACGACTAGCAATACCAAGTGCTAACCCCGAGAATTCGGGGGGCTCCCTCAATTTATGATTATGATGGCCACAAAGCCCTGAAATGCAGTTGAATCGACAGATAACCATATGAAAATGGAAACAAAACAAACAAGATGCTGTTTCTTCCAGAATTTTCAATTTGTTGCGATGTCCTGTATAAAGGCTTCTCCTCCACAAGATTGCAGAAAGAAAACAAACAAGATGCTGTTTCTTCCAGAATTTGCAATTTGCTGCGATGTCCTGTATATGGGCTTCTCCTCCACAAGATTGCGATATGTATCGGTTATGTGTTATCTTCAGCTACCTAAAATCTGCATGCGCCCTACATATTGATTGGCAAATACTTTGACTCGTACTCATTGTGGAATGTAATTATTGATGTGTCATAATTTTGACTTATTTTTAGCATTCACAATTTTTATAATCTTATTTTAATATGTTTAAATTTAATATTTTGTTATTCTGTAGGTTAAAGTATGAAGATGCTATTTGAATAAAAAAATTAGGCCTTAATTTAAATTCAAAATTTTAAACCAAGGAAAATTTCCAACAATAATAAAGGATGAATCAAGGAGATTTAGGCTAATAAAACATTTTATTTTGTAGATTGAGATCAAATTGTTGGAATCAAAGTGAATTTTGAAAATTTAATTTGGTAAAATCTTAGGTGTGGACACACTTAATGCAAACTGAAATTTTTAGACTTTGAATCTGCAAGAGAAGAAAGTATTTAAAATGGTCTAAATCTTATCTTGGCCAAATCTAGGTGAAAATTAATGAAGTTATGATCTAGGAGATTCAAAGAATCGTAACTACAACATTTTTACATGAGTTTCAATGGCTAGAAACAAAGTCAAGATGTGAAGGAGAAAAGCATCATACATTCTAGCTGTTAAGATATATGTTATAATATTTTGAGCATTATTTGTAATTAGACATCTTTGGTTTTTTGTGAAATTTTACTATGATGAGTATTCTATTATGTGTGGGATTCTTTGAAGATGAGGTTTATTTGAAATAAAATCCTAGTCATGATAGGAATTAATTGGAATAAAATCACCATATCTTGATTAAGATAAGATGCAGATTTTTGGTGATTTTTGGACTCTTCTTGACAACCTACTTAGGTAGTTTTTATTTATCTAAGGCAATTGATTTTTTTGGTTACATTATCTACATTAGACAGCTGTGTTTTCTGCCTATTTCCGTGAATTTTTGGGATTGTATTGTTGCTGTTTTTGGGTAAAAATGAGAAGCACATTATGTTGTAATTTTGGAGGATTTTGGGTTATATTTGGTAGCTGATTTTTGTTGCTGTCTAAACGAAACAATATAAATTTAATTCTATCTAGACCAATCAGAGGCAAGTGCACCCCGTCGACAAGTAATATAAATCGGTAAGAACCGGATATCGTACCCAAGGGAAAAATTTCCAA
>JAOSBK010000205.1:3708014-3728636 GCA_027568895.1 Erythroxylum shatona | reverse complement strand
AATCTTAACCTTAACCGAAAAGAAAAACTTACTCACACATATTTATCAATGTAACATAAATCATGGTTATAATATATGTTTGCATTGATTAAATCCACACAATTAAAATAAATACGGAATTAAAAATAAATTAAGAAAATAAATTAAAACACCCCCTTTTCCACAGCTGTAAATTTTTTGTCGCGTCTCTGGCTTTGGTATGTCTTGGTCAAGGCCCTCTGGTCTCTCCACGCTAGCTTCTTAAAAATCCACCTTGCTGTTACGTGTTTCTCCTAAACCATCAGCTATGTTATTTCTTTTTTTTATCTCCACCTACAGCAACTTTTTTCTCTCCCACCAGGTGTCTCATTTTGCTTGCACAAAGTCTCTACTCCACTAGCTAAAATTTAATCATTTCATGCTTCAGCTGTCTCGTTGTGTTTGGAGTGGAGTGTATGGTGATGATGCAACTTTATTGGCTCCCACCTCATGCTTTCTCCACTAGCTATATCAACGTGTCTTCTTGTCCAGCTAACATGTTTTAATGTTTCATTGCCTTGCTTTAACAGCTGCTCACGTCCCCTATACACCAACTCACGTGTGTCTCCAGCAGGCTTCTCCTTTTCACGTTTTCTTAAAGCTCCAACAGCAGACCCACCGCGCACCTCCACCTCTCCAGCTCTCTTGTATGTTATCGTTTCCACCAGCTTAAATGTAGCTTCTTCAACGTCTTCGTTTGCTGCTTCTACCACCTGGTATTGCTTGATTGTTGCCGTGAATGAGTAAGGGCTGTGTAAATGTGAGGGGATGAGGCTACTGAATGCTTTGTTGGTGATGGAGTTGCGTGATTCTTGCCTCCAAAATTCCTTCCCCAGCCAATGTTTTTTTTCCCTCCCTTTTTAACTACCTCACGTTCCACTCTATAGCACCACTTCAACGTTATCTTCCCCAGCTGCTTACTTCTTTTTTTCTTAGTCACCAGCTCATCGTTTTTTTGTCCAGCCCCCTTCTAAGTGTGTCCTCTAGTGTATGATTTTTGGGTGGTCTCCATCGTGTGTCTTCTCCCAACAGCTAACGTATTTTTATTCCACAGCACTACTCCCATCTTTTCCATGCGCACACACAGCTTTCTACGTGATTTTAGGAGACTATTCTCATGCTTTTGTCTTCTATCCACGCACATGGAGCCTCCTCTTCTTCGTTCTATTGCTTAAATAATTTCAGCCCATCTAAATCACGCCTAACCCTCCTATTTTTCAACTCTCATTCACGCCTAACATCAGCATCGCCAACTTCTTCATTCCTTTGTCTCTTATGTATTGAGAGTCCATTATCTCATGCTCTCCTTGATTTGTTTCCGCCACTGCCTTGCTTCCACTTCATGTGTTAAACCATTTTGTCTCATTCAAACTCACGTCCCTCACTTTCCTGCGCCTCCATTGCTTCCTTGGTTTTTTTATTTCCTCTCTTCAACATTTTCAGCTCACGCCTAAACCACCAAAATTGACGAAAAATTACCTTCTTTTTATTGTAGTTGAGGTTTCCATTATTTGTTTGTAGTTTGGTCCACCTTTCTCAAATAAACTCCATCTCCCTTGGTCCACTCTTGATTCACATTTTTAAACCTCTCCTTTACGCACAAGCTCTCATTTTCCTTGAGCAAAAATGCAGTAGCTCTCATTTTAGAGCTTTCCTTGCTTTAGGCTTTTAAAAATTCCAAATCCAATATGTGCCTAAAATTCAAACAAATAACATTTAATTAGTGCAATGTAAACATTAAATGGACAAGAGTTTAATAAATTATGTATCTAAAATTAATATAAAATGTACATTAACAATTTTATGGAAATTCTATCCACTTCTGGCAGCTGTGTTCTCCCCTAGGTTGTGAGATTTTTTGGCTGTCCAAATTGTTGGTTTTAGGCGAAAATCTCCAGTAATTTTCGTGTGTTTTTTCAGCTCCATTGGTTTAACGTTTATGTGATGAAACGTTTGTTGTTTTGTTGAGTTTTTATGGCTTCAATGCGTGAGATGTTTTAGTGACAATATCAAAACTTCACAACATATTTCTTAGTGGACAACTTCCTATTTTTTTGTTGACGAAGCTACGTTGTTAGATTCGTTGTTTTCTATCTCAAGTGTTATCGTTGTTTATGTCTTTATTGTTTAAATCACTTGAGTTGTTTAATTATTATCTTTATTATTAAATATTGTTGTAAAAATTCTCTGTTGAGGTTAACACGAGATGATCTTGTTATTGAAAGTTATTTACTTTGACAAGTTGTGAGGATGAGAGGTAGTGTTAAGGTTGGATGAGTCCGTTTTGTAATGTTTTGAGTAAAATTATTATTGTTTCTTGGTGAAATTGATTAAGCTGGGTGAGGACCCTGTAGACGTAGACTAGGCGTGCCGAATTGCATTACTAAATTTCGAATGTTAATTTGTTTATTTCGTGTTTAATTTTTTTTGTTTACGTTTGTCCTAGAAAATTTATAGTTGCTGACACAGTTACTTTATATCAAGCAACTATAAATACGGTTTAAAGTAACTGCGGCTGATTTATAATTTTTGCGAAACTACATCCTTTTAGATTTTGAATTGGTATTAGAGCGTAAGTCACTAAATCAGAACTTAGTACGTCAAGTTAGTGCAAATTCGTGTTTTGCAATTATGGCTACAAGAGAAGGAGCATCAATCACTAGGTCACCATTGTTAGATGGTTCAAATTAATCGCCTTAGAAATCAAGGATGAAAGAATTCATTCAAGCACAAGGAGCTATGGCACGAACTTCAATATTGAATGGCTGGACACATCCAATGACGATTGATGAAAGGAATGAAGCCTAAAGATCCATCTAAATGGACAAGAGCTGAAGAAAAGGAAGCACTTGACAATTCTCATGCATTGCATGCAATCTTTAGTGCTATCGATGAAGGATGCTTTAGTATGATTTCAACGTATGAATTGGCAAAAGAAGTGTGGGACACTCTGCAAACGATACGTGAGGGATCTAAATTTGTGATAGCTTCAAAACTTCAGATGTTGGTCGCTAGATTCCAAAAGTTTAAGATAAATGAAATGATACTATTGGAGACTTCCATTAGAGGTTGCGTGACATTGCCAAGTACATCAACTTAGGCAAAAGTTTTCGAATATGAAACTTGTCAAGAAAACTTTGAGATCATTGCCTCCGAAATTTATACCGAAGATTGCAGTCATTTAAGAAGCTCATGATATCAATGAATTTTCCTTGGATAGGGTAATTAAGATTTTTACAAACTTTGAGATAAACATGAGAAGAACAAAGGATTAACATTGCAAGTCAAAGTTGGAAAGGCCGTGAATGATTTAAGAGATGAATTTGATGAGAATGATGATATGGTGTCAATAATAAGAAATTTCAACAAGTGGCTAAATAAGGTGAATAAAGATATACCTGAGTTCAGACAGAATGTTAAGAGCTCACAAACAACAATTTCAAATAGTAGCCAAAGACTCAAAGAGGTGAAAGAAAAGTAAAGAAGATTCAATGTTATGAATGTCAAGGTTTTGGACATGTGCAAGCAAAATGTGCTAATACTCTTAAGAAGAGAAAAGGAAAGTCTTACACTAGCACTTCGAGCGAAACAGAATCTAAAAGTGAATACTGCTGCAAAGAAGAAATTATGAGTAATCATGTTGCATTAGTTGCTTTAAACAACAAAAGTTCAGTTGCTTTCTCAATAGCAACCAATGAAGAAACTGATAACGAAAATACAGATGTTTAAATTCTAAACTCAAATTTAGATTGTGACAACAATGGCAATGAATTAGAATTCAAAAAGGAAGACATCTACAAGGCCTATGAATTAATGTATATCAAGTAGGTGAAAACGTGTAAGTTGAATGAGAAGCTAAAAAGGGAAAATTCAACCATAAAGGACATCATTCATGATTTAGAGATGAAGTTATTGTCAACAACAAATGAACTTGATGAAACAAAGATAAAGCTGGTCAATAACGAAAAGAAAATAAGAATGTTGAATAGTGGTACCGAGAAGCAAGATCAATTGCTAGAAATTGGGAAAAACAAAGGGGACTTTCAAGGTGTCGATCACAAAGGTGAGTATTCTAAGTTGAATGATGAGAAAAACAATAATGCTAGATTTGTCAAAGGAAAAACCTCAAGAAAGAATCAAAAGTTTATACGTACATGTCACTTTTGTGGAGTAATCGAGCACATAAAGTTGAAGTGCTACAAGTTGTTACAAATGTTTCAAATGGCTTAGAACAAAAATTCCCCAACAATCTTTGAAGAATTTTCAATAGCAGCCAACGTTACCAAAGCAAACTTTGGTTAAAAAAATGGGCTCACACATCAAAATAGACACGAAAGGGAGTTAATACCAAAAATTGTCTAGATCCATAGTTAGTGGTTACTAGAAAAGAAACTGGTTAGACAGAGAACCAGTTAGTTGCTTCAGAGGAAGAAACCAATTAGACAATTGATGATAGAGATAATGTGATGAAGAATAAGGCCAAGTTTGAATTTCTTTGAGGGACATAAGGATAGTGTACTTTATATTTTTTAAGTATATTGATGTTGTTTATTAAAAAACAAAACCAAAAAAAGGGTCGAAAGACTTTTTGAGTTTTTGATTTATGAGTTTTCTAAGGTCTTGGTGATTGGTGTGTGTTTGGTTTTTTTTCCTTACTTGCTAAATAGTAGATTTGATATGAAAAATGAGGCTCTACTTGATGATTTAAGAATTATGCTTTTGGATTTTGATTTATAAAGTTATATCAAGAAAATGTTGATGATTGATTGGAGACCTGTAGGAAGATTTAAGTTTTCTATTATTTGGATTTTTCAAGTTTTATCTTGTGTCTCTCTACATTGTGGGTTGTATGAGTTTGGGCAATATGCATATGGTTTATATAAGGAGGAGATTGTTTAAGTTTGATTATAATTCATTGAATGTATTTTTTAGGTTTATGAATTTAATCAGTCGCACGTGGATAACTTTGAAATGAGTAATAATATGTTGGCTAGTGTTTTGAATGGTGGTAAATTGTCATCTTGGCCTTTTATTGCTGCACTACGTGCTTATGATTCTTCCACCGTGCTTATTGTTGATTCTTATGTCTTCTTATTCGCTGAGATTGATCATATTGAAGGTAATTTTCAAGGGGAGATTTCATAGTATCTATATGCTTTTTAGTTCTTTTTGGCATCTTTTTGTCTCAAGGGGGAGAAATATGATTGATTGAATGATGTAGTGGCTGTGTCTGTTTTGTTTACTTGGAGAACTTGGATGCTTTGTTTACATAATTTTGATTGTTTTTGTTAACTTTGGATTATTGTTTATTTGGATATTTTCCAATTGCTTATGTGAACTTGATGAACTTGTTGTTATGTGAACTTAGATGTTAGTTGGAAATTATTTGAAACTCGATGTTCGATTAAAAAGGAATTCCTATATGTTATGTGGCCTTAATGATATATGTCCAGTTATCTTCCAAGGGAAAGTTTTGATTGTGACAAATAATGTCAAAAAGGGAGCTATTGTTAAGATATGTGTTATGATATTTTGGACATTATTTGTAATTGGACATCTTTGGTTATTTGTGAAATTTCACTATAACAAGTATTATACTCTATGTGGGATTATTTGAAGATTAGGTTTATTTGGAATACAATCTTAATCATGATAGGAATTAATTAGAATAAAATCATCATATCTTGATTAAGATAAGAAGCAAATTTTTTTATGATTTTTATACTCTACTTGACAGCCTATTTCAGTATTTTTTATCTATCTAAGGCAACTGATTTTTTTGGTTACATTATCTACATTGGACAGTTGTGTCCTCTGCCTGTTTGCTTGAATTTTGAATATTGTATTGTTGTTGTTTTTAGGTGAAAACCGATAAGCACATTGTGACTTGGTAGTTGTAATTTGGGAGGATCTTGGGTTATCTTTGGTAGTTGATTTTACGAAGATTCTATCCACATCTAGCAGCTGCGTTTTTCCCTGGGTTGTGCGATTTTCTAGGCTATCCAGTTGTTGGTTTTGGGCTAAAATCTCTAACAGTTTCCATGTGTTTTTTGTAGCTCCATTGGTTTAACGTTTTGGTGATAAAACGTTTGTTGTTTTGTTGAGTTTTTTGGTCGCTGTGCTTGAGATGTTTCAGTGACAATATCGAAGCCTCACAGCAGATTTCTTGGTGGACAACTTACTATTCTTTCATTGACGAAGCTACATTGTTAGAAGAGTTACTTTTTATCTTAAGTGTTGTCGTTGTTTATGTCTTTATTGTTTAAATCACTTAAGTTAATTAATTCTTATCTTTATTATCAAATCTTGTTGTGAAAATTCTCTGTTGAGGTTAACACGAGGCGGTTGTGTTATTAATAATGATTTACTTTTACGAGTTGTAAGGACGAAGGATAGTGTCAAGGGTTAGGTGAGTCGACTCAGTAATACCTTGAGTAAAACTATTGTTGTTCATTGATGAAACTGATTAAGTTAAGTGAGGGTTCCACAAACGTAGGCAAAGTGTGTCGAACTACGTTATCAAATTTCGTGTGTTGATTTGTTTATTTTGTATTTAATTTTTCTGTTTTCGTTTGTGTTAGAAAATTTACAATCACTGACACAGTTGTTTTATATCAAGCAACCACAATATAGTTCAAAGCAACTACGACGGAACCATAATTTTTGCTAAGCTACATCATTTCGGATTTTCACTAGCTACATTTTTCAACTTCTCAAAGCCCTCTTTTTCCTTCTTTTTTTAGTAGATATTAGAGTAATATTACTTTAGATGTAGTTGTAAGAATAGTCATTATTGACAAAATATTTTATCATTGGTTGATGGAAGTGGAAGTCCTTTTGAAACTTTAAAGGTTGGGAGGTAACTGGATCTTATGATGGAGTGTTTCATTTATTAACGTATTGAATTACTTTTCTGTGTTTCTAATTTATTATTATTTTCAATTGATTTCTAATATACACGATTAGCTTATTGATCAAAATAATTATTTATTAGATTAAAGTTTGAATACGAAAAAGTTCAATTATTTTAATCATTTATAGTGACTAGGAGTTTTAATTTGTTGTATCAGAAATGATTACTTTCAGGAAAAGCATTCAACTAAATTAACTGCAATTGTGAATGTTGCGTTATCTTACTTCAATGATCTTTCTTTTCTTAAAGTTATTGTTTAATTAATTTTAGATCATATTTAAGGTTGTTAAACAATAAAGGTTAATTGAATTATGTGTTTTCGATTAACTTATCATAAGAAAAGATATATATTTAATATCACATCAAATATATGGTTAATGAAATAATTATTTTGTTATTAATGATGAATCATAGTTTTAGAAGTGGAAGCAATCGTAATCCAATGTTTGTTTTATTAAAAACTTTCATTTCATTATTTTCTTTATCATAAAATTTCACATCCCCTACATTAATTATTTTCTTTTGTAATGATTGGTGAGAGAGAATTCCTTTTAGGATTGAGACTTACTTTCCTATATTACATTTATTAATTGTAACAATTTTGGAAATGAATTCGGGTGTACACGATAAAGCCACATTGACGTCATTGTTAAGGAATTTTAAGACTGTATGTTTGTTACAAGGTCTTCGAATGAATCCAATTTACAATATAATCTAGAGATCAAAAAGACTGTAAAAAAGTTAAGAAAAGAAACAAAGATTTGAAAATAGCACAGTGTTATAATTGGTGAAACCATGGCAAACAACCAAACACTGTAAGAACTTGTTGGACCATATTTGAATCAACAACCTCACTACATAACTTCCTAATTTTGATGCAAATGCTACTTTGAATTAAAATATGGTTTAATTCATTTGTTGCACAACTTTTTGTGGTATTGCAAGTGAGGATTTGTTCAAACATCTTTAGGAAATTAATGTCGGTATGTATAGGATTGAAGCATAATAGCATTGCCAAAGATTAATTCAAAGTGCCGGCTTTCCTATTCTCTTTGAATGATAATACTCAAGATTAGTTATACTACTTGTAACTTGCTAATATCACCACACGGAATAAAATGAAAAAAGTAATTTTTGAAACAAAATATTTTTAGCTTCAAAGGCTACTAACATTTGAAAGGAAATGTATGTCATTCGATAACATATTAGAGTTATGTTGTAAGAGTGTTGGGAACTATTCAAAAGGCTATGCATCAATTGTTCACACCACCAAATTAGCAAATAACTTCTAATTCGGTATTTTCGCTCCCACTGAAAGGAGATTGAATTCGCTAATGGAAGGGCAATTGTTGACAAAACACTAAATGAGGCACACACATTGATCGCTAATATAATATCCAATTCTTAACAATTTAGTGTGAAGATGGAATATTTAACTCAATGAGTCAATAAAATAAACATTTTCTTTTAAAAATGTATGGATGATCTTACCACTCGTTCATTAATTTGTCGTAGGAAAAAGGTATGTGGGATTTGTTTAGTTACAGATCATACAATTGACTTGTGTCTCATATTTTAAAATGACTCCACATAACAAGTTAACATAATTGATTTTCAGGAGGAACCTTAACAAAATTATAATCACTTTGCCAACATATACAACCCCAGGTAGAGAAACCATCCAAACTTGAGGTGAAGAGATGGACAGACAAACCAATTAGCTGCATATAATCAGCCATATAAACCTTCGTTTCAGTCCAACTAGCCAAGACAATAATCACATCATGTTCAAGCTTCAAATTCAGGTGTATCTCTTGAAGAAGTAATTAAAAACTTGGCTACTATTGCTTTGAAATTTTAGTAAAAAGCTCGATCAAGAATAAAAAATTTAAAGACTCAAATGGGACAAATGGTCACTGCCATTAGTTATTTGCAAGCCTAAACCAACAACGAACTTCCCCTGAAATAGTGATGAATTCCAAAGAAAATGTAAGTGCTGTATGGTTAAGAAGTGGCAAGGAATTAAGACCAACATATAAGGGGCAATCCGCACTAAAAAAAGACTAGAGTGCAGTAGAAAAATCAATTTCTAGCACTTGATTAGGTTGAACTAGAATCTAAGGATAAGTCACTTACTCTTTCCTTAATTACACTTCCTACTTTTCCGAAAACATTAAAGAATAACCAGGGATGGGAGCGTGATGCTAATTTATATGAGACATTTAAAAATATGCGGTAAATTTTTCTCTTTTCAATGCAATTAAACAAGTACTTAGATATGATAAATTTTCGATAACCTGAGATGGAAGCGTGATGCTCATTTATCTGAGACATTATGAAAACATGAGGTAAATATTCCTCTTTTTGATGTAATTAAACAAGTTTTAAATATGCTAAATTCTTGAAGAAACTTAAAGAAGTTGAAAAGTATTGAGAGAATTAAAGTGAAAGAAATTGTTTCAGCAATAATTCGAAAAAATCTTCCAAGGAAGTGGAAAGATCAACGTATGATTTTCATCATTTATATTCTTGGTGGCATGAGGATAAAAAAAAAACAAAAAAAGCAATGCTAGATCTTGGTGTATACGTAAACATCATGCCCTATTCTATTTATTCAACTCTCAACTTAGGACCATTAGAAAAGATTGGCAGTGGTGATTCAATTAGCTGGGAGGTCCAATGCATATCTCAAAGGGTCGGTAAAGGACGTCCTTATACACATTAAAGATAGACAGATTTTTTCCACCCACTTTTATGTTTTAGATATGAAAATGATGACTAATCTAACACTTATTTTGTTTGAGAGGCCTTTTATGAAAATAACAAAGACAAAAATTGATGTAATATTGAATTTTGATAGGGATGTGATAAATTTTCAAAAATATTGTTATGTAATCAGTCGTAACCCTTCAATTGACCTGTGGTTCATTGGTTAGTCATCGACTAAAATGATAGTTTAGTCGATAGCAAACCACTTATTGTTCATACATAAGAGAATGTTCTAACAAAAATGATGATTGAAAATTATTTTTCTATAAAAAGATGATCATAAATTAATTTTTATTGATAAAATCTCCACATATCTAATTTAAAAGAAAATAAGAAAAAGTTGGAAGACAAGTGGAGAAAAATTCAATCACATAAGAGTTTAGATGATACTACATTTATAACAGATGCTTTAACATTGTGGATACAATTTAGCTTTACCACAATGTCTCACCTAATTTTTTATTTTTGGTGATAAAGGAAAAGACAAAAGGGTACTAGCGTCGTAAGACGACCATAGAAGAGGCATCATGAGCTAGGAGGTGACGGATTCCAGGGTGAGGCGTGTCCCACAGCGCCCATCGTTGGCGATGCGAAGCGCCCAATTAAGCTAGATAGTCGGCACATTGATTGCCCTCGCGATAAACATGAACAAGAGAACATTCCTGCTTGGCGATGCGAAGCGCCCAATCAAGCTAGATAGTCTGCACATTGATTGCGCTCATGATAAGCATGAACAAGAGAACATTCCCACTCGCGCTTCACCAGAAGCCTGATGAACTCAAGGACATGCAGATGCGGATGACAGCGATCCCTAGAGCCCACGACCAAGTCGATGGCTTCATCGGAGAAGCAGTATTTAAGATGATGTCCTTTTCCATCTCGTCAGGACTGCAACAAAATGCGACGGCTGTCTAATTACTCTGACCATCTAACTCATTTATTAATTGGGAGAGAAAAAATAAATGATTATTTTGGTATAGGTGAATACGTTCTCTGTTAAGGACTAATTAAATAACTTTCTCAAACAGTGAAACCTATCCCAAAAGTTATAACCGTGCCTTCCCTCGTCCACAGAATTTGGGAGGCCCACCTTTTTAATTTTGGGGGGATAGATTTTTTCCTTTGAAAAATTAATTCTTACCTTATTTTATTGAATTGTCGTATATTTATATAAAATTTTTATTATATTTTATTAAATCTTATCTACACATTTATATTAAACTACATAAACATATAAATGAATTCTACATAACAGAGTGGAACAGACTAGACTAGAACAATCTATTTCTATCAGGGTGTTCTAATCTTGATAGTTAATCTGATCTATACATTTGTGTAAATCTCATATAAATATATAGATGAATTTTAATAAAATAGTTTAAAAATTAATTAACTGAAACAAAATATATAATCCGAACAGACAATCCAAAATAAATATTCAATTATCTTGAATTTGTACAATCGTAGATCTTTTTGAGAAGAATGTGATCATCTGTATCAATTTTTTTGTTTCAATTTTGTTCTAATTCATCTCATCTAAATATTTATGTAAGTCCCACGTAAATATGTACATAAAATGAATTAGAATTGAAACAGGCACAGGTGATTTCATTTACGTTTTAGGACTCAATGTTTCATCAGTAAAGAAGACAAAAAACTTGGCGAGTGACACTTCTAATCACCATTTAAAGCAGAGTAGAAAAATGGGTTTTACCTATTTAAGAAGTTGATCCAACT
This sequence comes from Erythroxylum shatona, assembly GCA_027568895.1. Lineage (NCBI taxonomy): Eukaryota > Viridiplantae > Streptophyta > Magnoliopsida > Malpighiales > Erythroxylaceae > Erythroxylum > Erythroxylum shatona. The sequence goes on along the minus strand of JAOSBK010000205.1, from coordinate 3,717,199 downwards.
TTCGATCGAGTTTTGTGGATTACATGATCTTCATCAATGAATGATTAATTTGTTAAATAATTTATAAATATTATTTTTTTCTTATTAAAAGTGATAAGTAAAACATAGTATATAATATCTCAGGAAAAGAATGGGAACGTATGTCAGCTACAGTTGTCTATGTTTTATGATTCAACTCAACTGCATTGTAATGAGCTGTGAGGGCTACAGGCAGTTGCGAGTCTTAATTATAATCATCCTGGCTACCACGCATTGCACCTTCTTCACAAGCACAATTCAGAATGAGACGTGGCTGGTCGCTGCATTATTGTCTGGTGACGTGATAGAACACAATAAGGGCCAAATTATCATATCATTTTTCAGAATCTGTAAGAGCTTTCCAATGGAAGAACTTCTTGGGATTTTATGTAGAAATCTTAATAATTCATGAAGTTTAAAACTTGATCAGATGTTAAGATTAGAAGTTAGTGTGCGTCTTATTTATATCCAACTATAATATTTATTTTAAACATAGATTTTTTGAAGAATGATGGAATCATGAAACTTTTTTTTTATTAATCTCCATTTCATTTTTATCTATTTTGATTTTTTTCAGAAATAAAGGATGTCAAACATCTCACTATAAATAATTGATTTTAAAAATAAATAAATTAGATTAAATAAATTTATAAAATAGATAAAAATTTCATATCTAATTTAAGATAAACGTAATTTAGATAAATGGTGAAGAGAAAATTTAGATAAATAGTTTGATATTTTTATTTTTATTTTCATTTTTATATTAAAAATTATCTTTTTTCGTATAATTTAATCATGTGATAACCTCTTCTCAAACACATTTGATCATTCATTTTTAATTTTAAAATTGACATCATATTAGAAATAAATAATTTTAAAAAATACAAATAAAAATAAATTAACAAAATAAGATGATAAATTTGGGCCCCCAAAAGTACCTTGTAAGGTGACTATTGTCAGACATTTATAAACTATTTTGAAATTTTGTACATGCTTGATATGAAATTCTTGATACATCTCTCTCAATTCAGAATAGAGCTGGACATCTCGTGAGTATATTTGACAAAGTGTTATAACAGGTTAGACAGTACCTCAAATCATTGAGACAAGTTTAGACTCTAAAACTATGACCAATTTGAGTCTAACTCTATCCCAAAAGATACCTTATAAAAGAAGGTTTGTCATATATTTATAAACTATTTAAATATTATTTACTTGTTCAATGTGAAATTATTAACATTGGAAGTTGAAGTTATTAATAAATAAATATTATCATAGAAGTTAAGATAAATTTTAAATTATAAAAGTTGAATTAAAAAGATAAAATTTAGACTTTTACTTAAATTTACAATAATCGCAACAACAAAAATATCAATTAAATATTAAAATTTTTTAATATCAATTCCTTAGTTTCTTTTTCAAAAAATTTTCCCCTTAATTTAACTAACATGAACCACCCCATAAATTTAATTTAAAATATAATTTATTTAAAAAAGGTTCAAACAACAATATATTCTCTCTAATGCTAACAAGCATCTTGAATGAGCTGATTTTTGCAAGTGGGCCGAAGGCAGTTCTACTGGAGCTATTTCTGAAACTCTAAGAAGCCCAAGATTGGAACTTTACCGATGCAAATTGCGGCAGGCTTGATAACCCATCCGTCGCCAAATGAATAATATTGGATAATATAAATCTAATTTTACAAGTAATATTGGGTATCCAACAAGAATGCCCATTGAAACTTATATATGATACGTTCATTTGGAAAAATGTTTGACAAGTCCTGGAATGTAGATATAAAAGAAGTATAATCTTCCCAATCGATGCACCTAGGACTGAAGTACAACACATTATTCTAGACACCGTTTTGTTATACATTCTATTTCTTATGAATTATCTCTTCCAAAATTAAATTAAAAGCCTCCTAAAAATTAAACTTCTTCACTTAACTATCGTTTAGAAGCTAATCCGTGGTTTCACTATTAGAAACAATGTTACGAATATCGTACTAGACTTAGTACTGTATTAGATACTGGTACAATATTATATCAGTATCAGTATATAGCAGGTATTGTTTCAGACAATTTTTTAAATTTATAAAATAATCATTAAATTTTTAAAAATTGCAAAATAATCTTCAATATTGTATTGTATGATTTGAGCCAGTCCTGTCTCAAAAAACATAATAATAGAAATTTTAAAAAACAACAATTTATTTATTTTTCGTAATATTATTTTCACATAGAAATATAAAATTAAGAACAATACAAATTATTACATCATAGAAATATAAAATTAAGAACAATACAAATTATTTAAAATATTAAAATTTTATCAGCTAATAAATAATAATTACATCAAAATTTTCAATAAAAATATATATTTTATCTTAATAAGTAATTGTTATTAATAATAAAATATTGTTATATTTATATTAACAATTTTTAAAAGAAACAAAAATTTGAGGCCTCTTAATTTTCATTTTAAACATTTTTTAATTATTATTTGTAAAAAATATAACTATTATTTACTATATCAATTTAAATATTATATTAATAATAATAAAAAGAGTTGATGATGATGGTGAAGAAGAGAGAAAGTAAGAGTGTGAGAGAAAAAATAAAGAGAGGAAAAAGAAGGTAGCAGAGTTGGGTTAGGGGTGAGTTTTCAAAAATTTGTCATTTTTTGGAAAAATGCCTCTGGTTTTTTTAAAATTCACAGTACTGGCTAGTACGTGGTTGGCATTCCAAATATTTACGGTACTTGCCGTTACTAGGCGAAACAGGCCGATATAGGTTGATATTTGGACCTGGTACCACAACATCTTATTTTGTACCATTTATTGGCCGGTACGGTACGTACCACCCGATACCGATTGATATAGTCCGAGATTCATTAAACTGATTAGAAATAAGGAATATAAAAAAAAAAATATGCAGGTACGACCCCATCTAAGTACTTCTAATTGCCTTAAGATATTCCAACTTGTACCAGCTACCTCATCACATTGTAAATCATTCCACTGTCAATATCATAAAATTTCCTTGTAAGAACATTAAACCGATATTATTTTCAGATAAGATTGATAAGGTTTGATTTCCATATATCTAACTATTCAAGATTTGTAGATAAGCTTAGATCAAAGTATATCAAATTATTGGCTATAATATAATATGGAAATCTCTTTCTGATTTTGTAAAAGGCTCGTAGGCCTTTCACAAAATGCAAAGAAAAACAGCCACATTTTTTAAGAATCTGTTTACTTTATTATAGGACCAAAGCTCACACCTATTTTTAACCACTTCCCTTTCATTCTTAAAATCCTTACTACACTAGTCCAATTTTAGGAGCACACAAAAAAAACCACAAAATTCAATTCAGAAACAACCCATAAACAGGTACTTGGCATTACCAAATTCACATATTCAATAACTAGTCACAACTTCAATTTTAACTATAACAAAATCTATTACTCCCAAAGTGTAACCAACACCAGCATTTTCACAAACCTAAACACCTACCATCTAATCAATTACTCAAATCAACTACACACCTTCATAGAAACATCCACAACCTCATCTATATGTCCAAAACTCCTTACATCAATACAAGAACCTAGCCTTCATTCCATCACTACTTCACCAATAACAACTATAGTAGAACCAACCACCCCAATTTTACCCTTCAACCAAGTAACCAATTTTCGTACCACACTTTTATATATAACCAATTACTTGGTCTGGCGAAATCAAGTCCAAGTTGCCCTTTCCGCTTCTGGTCTTTTTGTCTACATTGATAACACTTTTATCTCCTTAGAAAATACCACATCTCCAGAATTTATTAAATGGAAAAATTCGACCACTTAGTTTACTGTTATCTTACAGTGTCACCCTCTAATTCCATTATCCTCCTTGCTTTCGGATGCAGCACTGCTTGTGACCTTTGGCTTGTCCTTAAATGACACTTTCTCCAGTAGTCCTCATCCTAGCGGTCACTCCTTCGATGCAAGCTTCACGCACTCAATAAAGGTGCTTCCTCAGTCTCTGATTTCTTGAATACTGTCTCCACCATCACCTAGGAACTCGTTGCTATTGGCGACCACATCTTCAATGACGACCTTGTCTTGTTCACCCTAAATGGCCTCCTAGCTGAGTATGAGTCATTCGTTACTGCAATCGAGTACCGTGACTCTCTCCTCACCTTCTTGGATCTTCAAGCTAAACTCTTTATCCATAAGCAGTGTCTCCTAACTTATCACTTTTCTGGAGTCCCCTCCACTAAACTGACTCTTCTGGCGTCTCTTGAGATTCAACAGATCCCTTGTTTTCTTGTTGTGAATTTAAAGGCAACGTGACTTGTCCATCGCGCATTTAAGACCAACACTCTTCTTCTATGGATGCGGGAGATCAGGTGGCAAATACTCTAGTTGTCATCGCAACCTTAATAGGTTCTCATCTTATGAACCCTGGTGGGCTAGGTCGAACTCACCCAATCCACATCAGTCCATCCCTTCACCAAACTATAACCCACCTCCCCCCAATAAACCCAGCCCAATACCTCTAGGCCCAATTCCAGACCTTATAACCTACCACACCACACCCAACCCACATCAAACTTTAATAAACCACCTATCTAATGCCAAATATACTAGAAGTGGGGTTATACTGCGGTCCATTGTTGTTTTAGATATTTTGAGTCCTAGAATAGCCCACTGGGCCTCTTTTGATTTTACTTGCCTTAACATTGCCTTTTCAGCTATGGACATTTATGACCTTAAAGACATTTAGCCTTTTCACTCCAATGACACTATTGAAGGGTTACTCAACACTGGTGCTACTGTCTACATGTTACCCAACCCTCATCTTGTGGACTCTATAACTTCGTATGATGGTTTCAACTAAGTGATTATTGGTAATGATAACACTCCTCCTATTTCCTCCACCTGTCTTGTTACATTCTTTACACAAATTCATCCACTTTGTTTTTGTAATGTTTTAGTAGTTCCACATCTCATTACCAATTTGTTATCTGTTGCTAAATTTGTTACTGATAATTTATGTCCCATTGAATTTAATCTCTTTGGTTATGTTGTGAAAGATTTTCAAACCAAGATACCGCTCCTCGTGGGTTCCGTCCACAATAATATTTATCTAATGAAAATTCCACTACACTTCCACAATCCTATTGCTTACACAGTCGCTCTGGCTTCACTCATTCTTTGACATCAACGTCTTGTTAATCCGTGTTGTTTTACACTTTCTAAGTTATCTAGGTCTTTAAGTATTAGCTTAAATGTCATAACTCCTTGAACTTTTTGTTTTCAAGGAAAACGTTCGTCTTCCTTTCCTACATTCTTCTGGTCTTTCTATCACCTTTTTATAACTTATTCATTGTAATATTTGTGGACCTTTCCCATCTTATTCTTTTTCTAGTTATCGCTATTTTATTCTTTTCATTGACGATTTTTTTAGATATACTTGGATTTTTCCTCTTGTTCGCAAATCTCATGCTCTACATATTTTTCAAACTTTCAAAACCACAACTGAAAAATTATTCTCCACCAACATCAAACAATTTCAATGCGATAGAGCCTCTGAACTCATCAAAGGTGCCTTTGCCTAATAACTCACCAATAATGGCATCACTTACCAAATTTTCTATCCTTACACTCTAAAAAAAATCGGTTTTGCTGAATGCAAAATTCATCATATCTCTAAAACAAGTCTCAACTTTCTCATTCATGTCTCTCTTCCCAAAGTCTTCTGGTTTGAGGCTTTCTCCATTGTTGCCTACCTTATCAACCTCTTACCCACTCTTATCCTCAATAACAACTCCCCTCATGAATTACTATTCACCACCCCCACTAAATCTCTCTAATTTATGAGCTTTTGGATATCCTTGCTTTCTTTTTCTCGGTTCCACTTGCCCTAATAAACTCACACCCAAATACACTCTATATGCCTTCTTTGACTACTGTTCTCAGTATAAAGGCTATCACTGCTTTGATCCTTAAACGTTCAAAATTTATATTTCTCGCCATGTTTGTTTCCTTGAACATGATTTTCTTTATACTTACCCTCCACCCATATTGTCTATATCCTCACCCACCACTCTTCACTCACTTTACTTACCTTTCACTCTACTCCCTTCATCTCCTTTACCACTAAATTGTATACCCCTTCCACCACCCCACCAAATATAATCTTCCCATCCAATCAATGTTACAAATACCATACCGACCTTGATATCGGATCGGGTTCTAGTATGGTACTGTATCGATACTAGTCAATATCGGATACCATTTCGAGTAATTTTTAAATTTATAAAATAATCCCTAATTTTTTTAAAATTGCAAAATAGTCCATTGTTTTATTGTATAGTTGTATTATATACTTTATAATTTTACATCAACCCTGTCTCCAAAAATTATAATAATAAATAATAATTATAATTAATATGAAATAAAAATAATTTTCAAATATTTCACATATAAATAATAACTACAATTAATATGAAAAAAGACAATCATCATCATACAAATATAAAATTAAGTACAATACAAATTATTAAAAATATTATAATGTCATCATATAATAAATAATAACTGCATTGACCTCAGCGATCATTTGGTACAAAATCCTCATCATTGATAGAAGCCTCATCATTATCATCATTCAAATTCAATGCATCAAATGACATATCAATGCTTTCCCATCCAAGATTATCTTCCAAGTCACCCACATCTACCAAACCCGATTCTCCAAAAACCCAATCCTCCAGAAGATCGATATTATCAATAAAAATTGGATCTATTGAACTACTTGTGCTATTAAGAGTTCTCGTAAATAATAAAATTTAATTATTATAAAATTATAAGAAATTATATAGAAATTAATAATGATAATAACATATCTTTCCCGAAGCTTTAAATTGTAATGAACGAATACCAAGATATTTAATCTCTTGTACTCCAATTTATTCCTTTTCTTGGAACGGATGAATTCAAATGTGCTCTAAATTCATTCACAGCATGTTGCACTTACACATTAACTTAAATTTCGAATTGTAAACCTTTACAATTCTAGAACACCACTTTCAAATTGATCTCACCAAAAAACTATAAGTTATAAGATAACAAAAGTAGTGTTATAAACAAAATAAGGTGATAATTAATTTTCAACAAATAAGAAAAAAGGAAAAAATAATACCTAGAGATTTTGCTTTTTTTCAAATAGCAATTGCCAATCTAAAATCCCCAAAAGATAGTTTATAAAGCTTCATTTGTGAGCTCAAGAGATCTTGTATCATTTCATAGCCATCAATTGTTGTAATAGTGAATAACATTCCTCTACTAACTTCAACTTTCTTTGTAAAATCCAGTCTGAAATATACACTACGATTCAAAAACGCCCCAACTGCAAACAATGGAGAAGAAATTTATTTTTTCATCTCTCATTGATGATTGCAAGATACAGTGTGTATAAAGAATGCCTATGTTTCAAATTGGCGATGATTTATTCCTTCACCCTCTCTATGACATCCAAAAAATAGCCTATTGTTGGCTTTGCTTCACTATCAGCCAAGCGAAGCACCCTCATCAAAAGCTTACAAACTTGGATAACAAATTGATATTTAGACCAAAAGACTAAAGTGATGAGAAATTTATTGCAAATCTTATCACACCAGGATGACACAAATTCTTACCATTGATAAATTCCTTTCTTATTAAATTCAACACTCATGCACAATTATAGATGAACTTGGTTACCTTTTTAACTATCTGTATAGTCTCATCAATAATAGAAAAATACCTAAAATCTATTATATTCTCCAACATTAGGTCAATGCAATGTTTAGCATAAGGAGTCCAAAAAAGAGAAATATACTTATTATATAACCTTCTTCTTGTTGCTTGTTGGTAATGAATTGAACAATGTTTTATAGCCCTATTTCATTCACAACTTCATCGAATATTTCAAATAAAGTATCAGTATTTTTAAAAAGGTCAAATACACTATTAACCTTCAAAAATATTGAGTCATTTGCAGAATAAACGAAAACATTAATAATAAGCTCTTGTCTCCTATTTATCCAACCATCACATATGATTGAACACCTATAAGTAGCTCAATTCACTCTTTTTTTACCAAATAACTTTTAATTTTAGAAACTAAATAACTCAAAAACTTACCTCTTAAGTCATCAATCAAAAAAGCTCGTATCTCAGACCGAAAGAAGCTTAGCATCCACTGTAGGCTGATAATAGAAAGATTAGGAAGCATTGAATGATGAACTTGTATCATACCACCATTTAGCTACTGTCATATCTATATTATGAGTTACATCTCTTGATTGCATGACATTACAAATTAAAAATTGGGCTTCAGGAGTTGTTCATGGTGCAAAAAAACTAGTCACTTGCGTTCTTCAGTTTATCACATCAGGTGCAAGTATAACATTCACTTCTTCCTGAGCCTGGGATGGAACACTACCACTATCACCTTTAACATTTCCACAATCATCACGAAAACTAACAGACGAACTTCCATTACCAATTTTATAGTTCAATCTCTCCTTTCTATCTTTCTCGTGTTAATATTTTTTAAGCAAAGTTTTCATTTACCACTTCACACCATGAATTACTTTTTACAGGATTCTACATCTCCTTTAACCCTAACTAAATATTTCTTTAATCGAGTGATTCTTTTACCTTTCAAATGCTTGTTACAAAACAAACAAATTGTATCATACTTGGGACTAATGCAACATGAGCTCAAGCTAGATCGTTGTATCTTTCTGAAGCAGTTTTATCAGGAGTACTTGAATTTTCTTCCATTTATTTGTAATAATAAATGAAGATATTAGTTTTGTAAGAAATTAATCCTTTAGTAGTGCCTATGTTGGTGGAGCTAAAACAAAAACTAGGAAAACACAGGCGTGAAAAACAATCTATCATGGCTGGCCATCGGAGCTCATTTTTTACAACATCTCAATGACTTTTTGCGGCTAGTTTATCCTAATCTTTCGGTTCAATGGCAAAGGCAGGAGCTTGGAGTTTTTATAGGGGAGTTAAAACTGCATTTTTTATTCTGTCCATTTAATTAATTAGTAATTCATAGATTTTACTATTTAATTATTTGGAGTTGTGTTTTGTGACTGAATTATTG
>JAOSBK010000205.1:3685425-3698620 GCA_027568895.1 Erythroxylum shatona | reverse complement strand
AGCTATAAATACTAATTTTAGTGACAAAAACTCATCCAATTGATATGAAAATATATATGAATAAATGAGTTTGTCAAGTAGTTTCAACAAAAAAATTTAGCAAAAATTAATCCTTTAGTAGTTTCATCAAAAAAATTTAGCAATGCTAAGTCCTTCATGAGGCAATGCAGCATAAATAATGTCTTTATATTCAGCCTAAAGAAGTAAAGATTCATAAAACTATAGTAAAATTTAAAAATAGAGAGACTTTCATATTGGAGAGTGGTAAAGTCATGCTAAATTTAAAATCGACGTACAATGTTATGCTTTGTAATCTTGAAGGTTCAAAGATTTAAGATGATGACTCAGTGAATCCAAAAATTTAAGCCATAACTTGAACATCCTTAACTTCACTTAACATATTCATCTTTATAGTTGTTTTTTCAAGAATAGGATTATTGCCTTCGAATATCTTCATAAATCCTTGCCTTTAATAAATATCTTGAAATGGAATGCATAAGTTGAGTAATTTTTTTCATTAAGATGAACTAAGAAACTATCACACTTATCCAAAGACATAATGCCAAGGTACTATAAATGGGATAAAAATGGATTAATAAGAAAATAATAATTTAAATAGGCAAAGACTATTAGATATTGAGATGGATTAGTTTTGCGATAAATAAAAGGTGAAACTTGAGTTGAGATAGACAAAAAACTAAACAAAAATGAGATTAGACAACGTCTTTGATATCATGACAACTTAGAGATATTTTAAAAAATTTGTGCTAGAAATATTCATGATTAGATTTTACCTTTTTTGTTAATTTACTATACAATTAAAATGACTTAATTTTATACTCAACTAATTATTTACCCAATAACCAAATATCATTACACTAATTTTAAGAATATGTTAATTAATTATTTACTTTAAAGTCTTTGCATTCTCGGTTTTAATTTAAGTTCAAACTTTCAACTTTCTAACTTTAAATTCATGTGTGCCGTGCATTTCAATCATCCAAAAACTTAAGATAAATCTTATATTAACCAAACCACAACCAATAAACCAAACTAGACATAAACCAAAACAAAACCGTGTATCATTTCATTCAACTCCAATCCAGTATCCAACCCATCACAAATCACAAATCCAATTTGCAATTTGATACCAACTTCCATCTTCCAACCCATTCATAATCACAAATACAATTAAGCAGAAAAGATCAATTGAAAACACACTCAAAAAAATTCACAATGTATAGCTTCAGTTTTTGGGTCGGGTTAAGTTTGGATATGGAAATTTTCCAAATCTGGTGATTCCAGATGCGGTGGTGGTAGCAGTGTTGGACGATGGTGGCAAGAGGAGAGTGGAGTGGCATAGAGAAAGGTTAGGCTGAAGTTGTTCGGTAGTGTTACAATTTCGGTGGAAGAGGGTTATTGGTGCAGTGGTGACATGGAGGAAGTTATGCGTTGTGTGGTAGTCGATGGTCCTATTGTCAACGGAGAAGGAGAAGCAGTCTTTAAAGAGGAGAATGAGCGAGAGAATGGAGAGTGTGTTGTGTGATGTGAGGGAGAACAAAGGAGGAGAAAGAAAGAGAAAAATGAGAGATGAAATGAAGCAGATTGGTGTTAAGGCAGGGAGGGGGGAGGGGTTAGGGATAAATTTTTCATTTTTGCTAATCAGTCCCTCAAGTTATTGAAACTTACAGTACCTACTGGTATACGACGACTGGTATTTTGAATATCAGCTGGTATCAAGCGAAAACACCCAGTACTGGTCAGTAGTATAAGTGCTGGCACTATTTCATTTTTCGATGTACGAAACGATATTTATTCCACTGCATACAATGGTCATACAAACCCATGATCAGATCGTACTCCTCGATCATTTTTGACTACATCAGTTATTCCATGCTTTTCAAATCTACTCCTAACCCTACATACTTTACCTAGGAAAATAAATTTCCTCACTAACGTTTGGCTATGCTTGATGAGTTCACTTCTTTCCATTCCAATGATATTTGGACTCTTATTGCTCCTTTGCTAGATGTTAACATTGTCGGGTTTAAACGGGTGTTTTGCACCAAACATAATCATGAGGGCACTATTTAGTGCTATAAAGCTCGTTTAGTTGTCAAAAGTTTTCACCAAGCTTCTAATGTTGATTATATTGACACCTTCAGTCCTGTTACCATTTGTTTCATCCTTACCATTGCTCTTTCTAAAATTGGTCAATCTGCCAACTTGATGTCAATAACGCCTTTCATCATGGTCATCTTCATGAACAAGTCTTCATGTCCTAATCTACTAGTTTTTAAGATCCTAACTATCCTCATCTTGTCTGTCATCTTCACAAAGCCCTGTATGGTCTTAAATAAGCTCTATGAGCTTGGTTTAATCATCTCAACCAAAAACTTCTTGACCTACACTTTACTTCCTCCAAATCTAACCCTTCTTACTTTATTAATACCATTCCTCTCAAATCACATTCATCTTAGTTTATTTGGATGATATTTTGGTTATCGGTTCATCTCCATCCTTCATTTCCACCCTTATCCACAATCTTTATTCCACTTTCTCCATTAAAGACTTAGGCCTGCAGCATCGTTTTCTCGGTCTTGAAGCCACTTCCACATTCATCGGTATTCTTCTTACCCAAACTAAATATACCAATGATCTTCTTCTTCGGACAAGTCTTGATCATTCCACATATGTTCACACTCTAATTACTTCATCGCTCCCTCTATCCAAAAATTATGGCACACTCCTTTCTGACCCCTCTAAGTACTAAAGTACTATTGGTGCTCTTTAATATCTCTACCTTACTCCCCCTAACTTTCAATTTGCTATGAGTAAGGTCTCCTAGTTTTTATATTGCCCCACTAATGCACATTGGATTACAATTAAATGGATTCTTTGTTATCTTCGCTTCACATCATCTCACGACATTCACTTTCTCAGATCCTCCTCACTTCAATTACATGCCTACTGTGATGCTAATTGGGTTGGTTGTCTTGACTATTGTCATTCTATTTTTGGATATTGCATCTATCTTGGCCTGATTTAATCTCTTAATGTGTTAAGAAAAATCACATTGTTACCAGATCTAGTATTAAAGCTGAATATCGAAGCATTGCTCTAAATGCAATGAAACTTTGTTATATCACTTCTCTTCTGGGAGAAATTGGTTTCTCCAATGTTACACCCATTCTCTAGTGTGATAATCTTGATGCTATATTCCTTGCTTCTGATTTGATCAATCATGCTCGCTCTAAGCACATTAAAATTGATATATATTTTGTTTGTGACTTGGTGGCTAACAAAGCACTCTTCGTCAGACACATCGCATTTGCTCTTCAAGTTGTTGATGTTATGACGAAGCCTTTATCCTCTTCAGCATTCCAACGTCTTCGTCACAAGCTCACGATTGCTACCTATTATGAGCTTGAGAGGGGCTGATAAAGTTTGATTTCCATGTATCTTAACTATTCAATCTTTGTAAATAAGCTTAGATCTAAATAAATCAAATTATTACTTATAGTATAATCAGTAAATCTTTTTTTGATTATGTTTTTACTTCTATATAAAGGCTCATAGGCCTTTCACAAAATGCAATGACAAACAACCACATTCTTTCATACTGTGTTTACTTTATCAAAAACCAAAGGAAATAAATAAATAAATAAAGAAGTTACATATGTAGTCGAATGTCATAGGTTGTAGCGGTATAAATGCAAAGACTGAAGAAGTTCACGACCTTAATGCCCTCTTCTTTTATATACACTTGAACTGTGGTAGTGGTTGAAAGTGCAGGTAAGCTAGCTAGGTCCTTTTTTTGTTTTTGGCATTCTTTTCTTATTTCTGTTGACTTGCACGGGGTCAAGATGTAATTTACAATGTTATTAAGTGAGACGTATTTTCAATTTGGTGACCCTTTTTATAACTCAATTTATGTAGTTGGACCACTATAACATGGGAGTTTAATATTATTCAATATACATTATTTCATTTAAAAGAAACATTAATTTTGGATATAAAACATCTACTATTTTATCAAGTAAATTGCAAAAACTTGGGGAAAAGTTAGGTCATGCATTACTTCTACATTTGCAGAATAATGTCTTGGAATCATTCTTATTTCCTTGAAGCCACTACTCGTTACCAGATTCTGCATATCCAGTTTCTATCAAGTCCAGTAGTTCTCTGGATCTGAAAAGAGCTTAAATGCCATAGTTGAAGCACATAGTAGACGAAGAAATGTCTTGGGAACGAAAGAGAGAGACTTTCTAAGGAAGAACACAATCTTCTTCTTTTTTTTTCATTATTAATTACACAACTAGCCTTTTAAAGACTGGCGCGAACATTCTTGATGGAATTCAGCTAAGTACTCGTAACCTATTCATATGACTTTACTTTCATCTAGATAAAACTAAATTACACAACAGTAAGTAGAGAAAGTGCAGCTAGTCCCGCCAATTGCGTTTATTCAATGGTGGAAGTCGTTTTCGGTAGGATCATTTGGAAATGTATTTAATAAGACCTGGAATGTGGGTGTTCAAGAAGTAATCTTCCCAATCAATGCACTTGGAGTCGAAGTAGAACACGTCGGTCTCCTCACCGTTTTGTCCAGCAGCCACCCGCAACTTCTCAGTGTTCACGTCATCAAATCTGAAACAAAAAGAGTCTCATAACGAAAGTATATCACTTATAAGGTTACCAGCACCTAAGTGTGATCGATACTTACATTCCTTGGAAGAACGTGTATGGCCTGTAAAGTTCAACCAAGCGCATCACAAATTTGATCTTTCGGTTCATGTCACTGTATGTGCCTTCAAAATGATGGCACAAGGCGGTATTTGCAAATCGTAATGCCTGTTTTTGAGAATTACAAGCAATTAATCAGAGTTCAAGTGTTATTCATCAAGTACAAATTAGGTCAACTATTCCCTAAAACCAACTAACAAACCTTCAGAAGTAGCACGTAGCGAATTGCCATGTATCTTCGAAAGCTAGTCATACTGCCTATAACTTTCAACTTTCCGACCTTTACAGGCTTGCCATCCTTACCAATCCAGGGTTTATTCGTGAAGTAAAGGAACCCTATATCTTTAAGATCAGAGTAGTTGATAGGATTTCTTAAAGAAGATCCAACTTGGTAAATTGCATAGGATGGTTGATTAGCATGAGCAGCCATGGCCACAATCATTGCATTCACCACCATATCAGCTGGTATCTGAGTTCAAATATGTCCCATTTTCTCAATTTGATTTCCTAAAAAAATAATAATGTAGTTCACATTATACAATTTTAACGTAATTGGCTTATCTCACCAAGTCCATTATTGATTTAACATCACCGATAAAGGATGTTAGCCTTCCTTTTCCATAGCCGATGGCTATACTATCAATTGTTCTGCAAATTTGGCAGAGGAAATTAATTTGATAACAGTAACTTATCTCGCCAATTTCAGTAACGAAGAAAATAAATGTTATTCACCAGACAATGTATCAGAAACTGTCTTCAGGCTTTTGTCATAAGGAAATTATTGAACATTTGTACCTTAGACCTTCAACCCAGCCAGGAAATGGTTCCTTGTAAGTACTAGTGACAATGGTGGGCCGTATGATGACCACTGGCATGTCTTCCTTCAAATGCCCCACAAGCATCTCTGCCATTGCCTTCGTAAATGCGTATGTGTTTGGCCATCCATAGACCTTCGCCCTACATATACATACACATGTTAATATCATCCAAACTAACTAGTGTAATTATTTATCTTTCTTCATTTATCAATATTGATTAATAGTGTGTACATGTATGCTTTCGGATTTAATTTGTTTAAGAAATGATAATTTAACCTACTCATTTTAAATACGAGTAAAATGAAAAAAAAAACAAATTATGCTCTATTATTAGTATATTTAAATTTAAAAAAATTAAATTAAATTTTGAATCAAAAACTTTTAAATTGATAAGTATATAAAAATAAACTCTTTAAGTTGCACCACTTGTAATATTTATCCATATTGTTATATAAAAATAAACTCCAAGTGGTTATTTGTGAAGTTCTAGTTGCATTTTCTTTCTTCTAATATAGGTAAGTTGGTGAATTTATCAAATTATGAATTTGATTAACTTTCATTATAGTTAGAAATGTAGTATTATAATAAGTTATAGTCTGTATGATATTTATAACTAATGCCAAAATGTTGCACCATCTTAGGAAAAAGAAGAGACAAAATTATACATTTTTATGCTAGTTTATGTACATTAAAAATAATCATTAAAATATTAAGGTGAATAAAAAATTGCTTAAAAATAAGAACAAAACCTAATTTTCTATATGGAATACAAGTTATAATTATTAATTAACACTAAGAAATTATAGAGTTGATTTTAAGCGATTGTTTCAAATTTTCTTACTAAAAATCACATAATTATATGAAGTAGTATTGTATATTTATTTATAAAAAGATGTCTTCAAAATCTTTAATAGCTTACCTATCAATGCCCATATCTCTCATGGCCTCCTTGGTCTCTTGAACAGTGGCTCCATCAGCTTGAAGTTGGTTCAGTTTTTCCTTCACCAGTCTCCTCTCTTTATATATGTCTAATCCGGTGACCCCATTAAGTGTCTCCCCCAGAGGGTATGGGGTCTCTAAAATCAGTCCTGACTTCTCTCCCGCAACATAAGCTGAAAATTGCATCAATCCTTTAACCAATATTCGATTCAATCAACCCTAAATTTGGCAAAAGCTAGTTTAAGTTTAGTCAGTATAACTTGAATTACTGAATTTTTTTTAATATAATTACTTTTGAATTAAATTCAAATTTAAAAAATTCAATTCAATCGGACCAAAACTTTATTTAAATTCAATCTAAAATTCAAATTTTAAATTTTATAAAATTCAATCTCAAGTCCAATTCATTGTTAAACCTATTCAACCATATGAAGACGTTGGAAAACAATTTGTGGAAGGTCGAAAGATTATACCAGTGGATACATGTAAAAAGCTCTTTAACTTCACACATTTCTTGGCAAAGCACAGCACATGCTTTGCTCCCAATGTGTTGATGCCAAGTGCAACATCATACCTGCAAGTACTTAATCTCTTCATAAATTCGAGACCCCAGAACCAGAAAAACAAAAGGTTCTCGTAAAACTTGAAAAATGAAAAGAAAGGGAGAGTGTCAGTTCAATTAAAGAAGAGGGAAATGGTCCCTTGTGTTTTTAACGCACCTTTCATCGAAGCTGGTTGTTGCAGCTAAATTTACAACGACATCCAATTCATTCCACATCTCCCGTTTCAAATTGGAGTCTCCAATTCCCAAGTCATCTCCAGCAGCGATGTCTCCAGGTACAACAACAGTCTTTTCAGATATGAATGAGTTCATACTTGCACCCAGTCTTTCTTTTAATGGTCTAAATAAGTCCTTTGCCATAACCTAATTAGTATACGCAAGATAAGTTAATTATTACCACAAACTTAAACAAGAATATGAGAGAATAATTGTGTTAGAGATTAACAAGAATTTAAAGCCGACCCCATCAATATATCTTTATGCTTACTTTCTTGTAATCTTTTTCTTTTTCTTTTTCTTTTTCACTGTCATTTTCCTGGTTTTCACGTGAATATAATAAGGACTCCTTTGAAGATTGCTTATCATTTGCAAGGTATTTGATCTGTCAGACTTACATCACAATTGATGGTAATTTATGCAGGCATTATAATGACTTGTTTCGTTTTTTTATAGCTTACACTATCGGGCTGAAATCCCATACACTTAACAAAAGTTTAATTATCTTTGTTTATTATTGACAATTTTAATTACTAAAGTTATTTTATATTACTTAGGCATATTGGTCTAATAGAATTAACTATGTTGTAATGCTTCCCTTGTATCTAAACTCTTAGCTTTTGTGCTTGATTTATCATTTTCTTCATTAATAGAAGTTACAAAAATTAAATATATATATTGTTAATTAGGATGAATACAAAGTCTAGGGCACACATGATATGTTTAAAACTCGCATACTTTTTGGATTCATTATGATAAATATTTATACATGTTACATCATCAATGATCCACCATACCACATTAATCTATATACGTTATTTAATCAAACGCAATAAGATGGTTTTAGAATATAGATCATAGACTTAAGATTATTTTAATGTATAACAGTGTATATACCTCAGTACGAAAGCGAAAGGAAGCAGATTTAGCATCAGAAGCTCTTAAAAGTAGGTACATTTTCTTCACTTTGGGCTGAATTCTCAATATTTTTTCTATAAAAACTGCAACCAAAGAAGTAAAAGTTCGTGATGTGAACGACAATTGTAGCACTAGCAGGCTTATAGTAGCTAGAGACATTACAGAGACAGAGAAAATAGAAACAAAAGAGCAAGCAAGTTTCATACTCTTTGCTAGGAACCCAGTTGCACCAGTGACCAAAATGGTCTTGTTCTCCAGAAACTGAAGGACACTCCCAATCTCCATTGCCATATTGATTCTAGCCTGTGTTTTCTCTTTCGAACCTGTGCTTTCAAACGAGACAAACCACAGATTTTATAGTACACGGCAGCTCTACATACGTAATAATACTAAGTAATGCGTGCCAACAATAAGTGTCACATCACGTTGGGTGAGGTGAAGGACTTCGACGAGGCCAAGTCATTTATTTGTCTTCTCCTAGTACTTTGGCTTTCATACGTGTTAAATGGAATTAAAGTTTTTAACAATATAAAATAGAATAGAATGATTTATAATAAATTGAAAATAAATGAATATAATATTAGAAAATTATTATTTAGGAGAGATAGAAGAGTTCGTAATATAATATAGTAAAATATTGTTTGAATGAAGGGTTTATAATATAATATAGTGTAAAGTTGTTTATCATTTTACATTCCATCTTAAATCTATAAAATTGGAGGTTTTTTTATTTTTATTGTTTAAGATATAATGAAATGTAATATGAAATCTTCCTCTCTCAGTTTATTTCATTGTATTTTATTATAAACTTTTTCTCTTAAAAGATGAAATAATATTAAATTTCATTCCCTTCCATTAATAAACTCTCAAATAAGCATAACTTTACATAAATCAAACGAGACCATGCTAAATTACTTTCTTTAATTAATTAAAATTTATAAATTATGAATGTTTTGAGTTCTACTACTTTTTTATTATCTTTTCAAACAATTTTTATGACGAGAACGGCGCTCCAACTACTCGTAATTTTACCCGCTCATATTTTACTTTATAAACAAATAATAAATAATTATAACAGTATATCTTTAAAATTACTTTGTTAGTGCCAATTTTTACTAACAGTAACAAAATTATTGCCTATTCTTAAAATAATTATGTTTCTACATGTCAGATTAACTCTTGAGTCTTCGATTAATCAACATTCAAATGATTCATACTGTTCTTCATTTTTAAGGCTAATTATTAAGCTTAAATTGAAGCCTTTTTATCATTAAATACAAAATTTAATAAATTAATAAAAACAATAGAACCTTCACTCTTGAATCTTAGGAAAGAAAAGAAAATAATTAAATAAAAATGATATATAACAATGATAATAAATAAGTAAAAAATTCATTGAAGTATAAAGTTTAAATAGATACAAAAATGCACAGTCTTATCCCTAATTAATAGAGAAATTATTTTTTAATAACTTGCTTGAAAATATTCCTTTTTGGGGTTTAGAGAATTCTTTTTTTTAATAAACAAAAGTATTCCTTTTTAGGGTAGATCAAAAACTCTAAATGTGGAGGGAAAAATATATTCACTATGATTACGTAAATAAGTACACTAATTATAAGCTAATAAGTCACAATTTAGGTTACCGAAATTTTCCTCACAATTATTTCTTTAGTTTTTATTATTTCTTTAGTTTCTTATTAGTATTAAATTTATTTCTTAATTTTTCTTATATTTACTGCACTAGTAAATTCGCATTCGAGTATGCGATTGCTCCATATTTATCAATAGTTGTGGTTTTCCATAAAATTTATGATCTTGAAAGGCAAATAATTAAAGGATTTGCATTACTTGAACAGGAAAATAAAGTCCTCAGCTTTGGAATATAAAGAAAAGGTACTCCACTGATAATCAGCTAATAGTTACGTTAGAATTAACAATAATAGTGAGATATGCAATTGAGGTCTTTAAAAACCGAAATTCAAAATTCTGTTTATTTTATTGCTTTTTAGTGTTCATAATTAAAATTATAGATCTATCAAAAAAATTAATTATATTATTATATAGTTATTATAGCAAGTTAACTTATTAAAAAGTACTAATAAAAAATAGAAAGAGACCAAAGGAAAAAACTTCAAACAAACATAATACGTAATATTAATTTGTTTAATATACATCATACTTTTATTGAAAAAGTTAACAATCATAACAAAATGAAAATTGCAATTTTAAATAAAATATTAAATAAACAAAAACAAATTTCTATAATGAAATTTTTTAGAACATGTTAATTCACAATAATTAAAAAATACAACTTTATTCTTATCATTAAAAAAAAGTCTACGTTTAATTTTAATACTTTCATTTATCACATCACATTCTAAAATCAAATGATTAATGATTTCATAGTTAAAGTGTAAAGGTGTAAATATATTTAAATATTTTGGTAATTCTTCTGTATGTTTTTAATATAAAGTAGCTTGAAGAAGCTGTATCCACCTCTTAGAACATCAATAAGTGCAAATTAATGCTTCCTAGGATAAGGAACAATTAAACCCTAATAAATGCTTTCTATAATAAGGAATATATTTCTTACTTAGCACCACAAAAATACCATAAAAATGGTTTAATACAATTTGATTTCAACCCCCCACCGTCTTCTGTCAACTGTTCCCCCACCATCCACCAACTGGCTTTGCCATCTCATCCACAAATCATCGTGTCGTATTTGATCCCCTTCTAGTATGTCTTCTTTGTCTCTTTTGCCCATCAACCCCAGTCCTTCCAACTCTCTTCTCCTTTCCCATTTAAGCCTTTCACTCCCCAACTTCGTTTAGCCAACGACATCCCTCTAAAGCCTTTATGATTGCTCACTCCTAATAACTCGGTGTCTGGAATTTTAGTTTGGTTATGTGTCATTTTCTTTTGAGTTGATGTAGTAAACAGTTTTCATATTTCTCTCAAGGATGATGAGCTCGTCTTCATTCCCAATAATTTTCTTTAATTGTTGTAGTTAGGAAGTCTATGTATTTCCTTTATAAATGAGTGAAAAACTCAGCTTGATGACTTGTAAAAATAATAATAGAGTAAATATAAAAACACAATTAGAAATCAATCACACGTAAAAATACTTCTATATCTATTATCTCATACTTAATCCAAAGAATCTAGGCAAGTTGCCTTAAGTTGCATAAGGAATAGTAAATTTTCTAAAGAGATTTTGAGTAGTCTCTACTTTTTAAAATGTTAGTTTTACTTTTTGTTTACTACTAGAAAAATATTATATGAAATTTAAAATTAAACTTAAAGAATTGATATAATATTGTATCTTTTTATCTATTTTATCTTAAAATCTTTTGATTTATTATATATGATTCAATTGGTCAATTAAATTCATTAAATTACTAAGTTTATGAGAGAAAGAGAGTGAATATTTGGAGATTTAGGGTTTTGAGATAAAATATAAAATATTTTTCTTTTTTTCTTTTATAAAAATCTACGTCCGTTTTTTACATGGCATTTGAAATCTATCTGGTCTCTCCAAATCGACTTAACAACGCTTGTTTGACACTGTAAGATTTTCATCCAAAATAGCCTAATATTGAACAAACTCATTAACATTTAGATCTTAATTGAGCAGGTTAAAATGTTTACCCCTAAATTGATCGAGCCCAAAAAAGTTTGTTGATCGAGCTCAAAAAAGTTTGTCCCAAATTTAGGCATTTAGCCATAATTTCAATTTGTTTGAAACTTTAAGATATCCTTCTTCTTTTTTTTCAATCTCACCCTTCCATTTAAAATAACGTTTTAGTTATGCATTAAAAAATTGTTTATATTTGATTTTAAGAGTTCTATTATCCAATGATTAAAAAACTCAATCAGTTTGATCGGTTTAATCATAAAAATCTTGAATCGTTCATCTTTTTGAGTCAATTTTCAAATTTCTGGTTCGATTTACCTTAATAACTTTTGTTATGTTAAAAACCAATCAATGTATAAATTAATCCATCAATTTTTATAAATTAATAAATTCTTATAAATTAGTTTTGATTTAATAATCTCTTTTTTAATTAACTTCAAATTCTTCGATAAATAAGGACAATATCTTTTAATTATATTTCAAATTCTTTACTTTTATTTAATCTTTAGTCAGTTTTATAATGGTCTAATACTGGTTGAACTTTTTAAACCTTAAAAATTTTTATTTTATTGATTTAAATTTTGGTCCGATTTTTAAAACATTATTATTATCAACGTATAAAGGACTTGACGTAGATACAGTGCTAAATAGGTGAATTTGATTTACAAACTTTATTGGTCTAATAGGTTTAAATGAAGGCCACGAACAAAATATTGAAAGAACAAGTTCATAGTTTTTTTTGGTAAATCAGTAACTTTATAAGGAATAAAGAGTTATGTACATACAAGAGATACTATAGGTAATCTCTTAACACGCAAATACATAATGACGAGCAACTATCTACCCTACCATCAATCTCCTCTCCTAAATCCTACATGCCAATAGTGACCAGTATCCTTCCAAACCTAAGCGCAATAAAAAAAACAACAATTCCCAGCTAAACCAAAAACCACATAAGCCTAGTTATACACCGAAAAACAATACATCAACAATACTACAACATGTCAGAATATACCCAGATATACACGAACTAAACCACAGTCCAATTATGTAAAAGATTAGGACATTATCAAAAACCTGCTCATCAATCTTCATAATCTCAGTTATTCCGACAGGAGCTTCCGTAGACAATGATTTCCTATGCAGAAACCATTGCCTTTCAAAGCTCCAAGTTACCTAAATTACATTTGGAAAGCCGGTTGTGCCTTGAATATGTGTCCATCCATGAGGTCTCATCTGTGGGGGGTAGGAGTGTAAGATAATTTATGAACAGATCATAAACTTATAGGATCGATTATATATGCGTGGAGGAAACAAAACATACTTGATTTGATGATTTGTTAATTTCCACCGATTAAA
>JAOSBK010000205.1:3666603-3677054 GCA_027568895.1 Erythroxylum shatona | reverse complement strand
CCATGCTATCTGCTCTTCTCCATTTTGCTGATAAAATCACATCTTCTGTGGGCATGATGCAGGTCCCATCAATGAAAAAAAGTTTATCCTTGACACATAAAGCTATGGTCATGGATTTACTCTAGGTAATGAAGTTGTTGCCATTGAAAGGTGTTGTGAGTAGCACAGCACCTGGGTTTTCAGTATTTGTGACAGAGTAGGGTTCATGTTCTTGGTTTACTGGTATGTTTGTGGCACTAGAGCCACTGATATCTGCTGTATTTGACAAATTAGGTTAGGGTTGGTAAAGGGGTGGTTCTGATACCATGTAAGAAACTGTAGTAAAGATGATGAAAAATATTTCTTTCATACCTGTATTGAACTTTCGGGTAAAATATATACAAATGCTACTCTACTGCTATTGGTTGAGTGTCCTGCTATGCTACAGGCTAAATGACCTGTCACTAACGAATTATTGGCTGTACAAAAGCAAATGCAAAATATGTACAAGGACAAACATAAGAAAGAGACAAAAGCAGGTAAAGACAAAGAAATAAATTTTGGCCCGTTAATGTATAATGCTAAGCCCCATAGTTGTGTGTTATTTCGAACTCTAACAAAATCAATCCTGAAAGACATTTTCACACCCGTCCTTGCAAATTTGAGCGTCGCAGGTGTAACTTTAACGAGAACACCGATAATCTATACTCGCAACAAAACGGAGGGTCCTTCACCATAATATGTCACTGTTCTATGAACAGACATGCTTCCTTGCATGTTAGATATGTCAATGGAATGATAGTTAAAATCGTATGATTGTACTACAGGTTTCTGACAGTAAGTTAGCTGTCCTGTAAGGTTTTTTAGTTGTTCAGGGTTTGCACTAGTACTGCAAAGAAAATTGATAAGATCTTCCACATTATAGTCGTAAACAAGTCCAGAATTGAGAGCTGCCTTTGGGTTTATGTGCCCGGATCCGTAGTCAAAAGGTGTAGATATGGTGCCATTTGGGTCTCTTGTAATGGACTTTAGAGTGTTATCTCTAACTGTAGCTGCAGTCATTATTGCAGATTTAAGAGCTGTTGGACTCCAGGAAGGTTGGTAAGATTTTATGATTGCTGAACTGCTGTAGCATGTGGGCAAGACATGGAGGTGCCCGAGACTATATTGTAATCGACGGATCGGCCACCAGCACTATCAGTTGCTAGTGGAGACCAAGCTGCCAAAATGTTAACACCAGGTCCTGTAGTATTTGGCTGCAATTGGATATTGAAATATGAATCTATCAAACGAGAGTCATGGAGCCAATTCGTTTCTTGTAAATGTCTAAAGAACAAAGAACATGATTCTTACTTTTATAATATCAGGACTCGCAACATTCGGTCCCCATTAGCAAATATTAGCAAACCTGTTCTACATGATGAGTATTAGGAGTCATAAGGTGTTCCATGTTTTATGGAGAGATAAGGAAGATTATCTAGTAAAGGAATATAGTTGGTTTCAAGGACTCCTAAAGAGTAACAACTTCCTATGTAAATGGTCATCCAATAGATAAAGCAAGCTTCTCCTATTTGACAGCACATTCACAGCAACAGATCAACAGTAAAGTGTTATCAAGAGTTGCAGATTTTGTGGAAGTTTATCATTATCTTTGTGGAAGTTTATCATTATCTTTCCCTAGTTTTGTATTAGCCGTATGCTAGCAGATTTTGTGGAAGTTTATCATTATCTTTGTGGAAGTTTATCATTATCTTTCCCTAGTTTTGTATTAGCTGTAGGCTATATTAATAACCTTCGTATCTTTGAGATCTGTAACCAAAAATAGAGTATTTTTCAATAACAATTCTATTTTTCTTCTTGGTATCAGAGCCTCTATGACCAAATGCCTCACATCATGACTTCTCTATCCTTGAATGTTGGAAACTTTGTTACCTTAAAACTCACCCCATCAAATTACCCGTTGTGGAGAGAACAGGTTTTAGGATTAGCTGAAAGCCAAGATTTAGTTTCTCATCTTACCAATGAAATCCCTATTCCTCCAAAATTTGCTTCGCAAAACTTAGATAACACAAACACATATATCCCATCCACATTAACAAAAGAATTTGTAGATTGGAAAAATCTGACCGACTTCTTAGGGGCTGGGATTGTCATTGGGTTAGACACAGCACTTGCAGTCTGGGAAGCCCTCAAAGAAGCATATGCTCAAGACTCTCAAGAACGAGAATTTACTCTTAGACAACAATTAACATATCTGCGCAAAGATGACAACAAGTCTATTGTAGAGCAGATGCGAGTCTTCAAAGGTTTGTGTGATAACCTTACTGCCATTGATAAACCTATCCCTGATAAAGAAAAGGTTTTTTGTCTTCTCACTAGCCTTGGACCATTACATGAAAATTTCACCACAAAAATGCTCAAACCTCCAAGACCAACCTACACAGAACTGATCTCACAATTACAAAATCTTGATCATCGTCATAATTGGATATCACATCATTCTGATGTTCCTTCTTCTCATCACATCTTCCATTTGGCCTTTTATGGACAACAACAAAATAAACACAAAACAATATGTCAAGGAATCAAGACAACATTTTCACATCCTCAGGTCATGGTTTTTCTGCACAACAACCCCGAAATCAATCACAACGCTATTCAAGTAACCCTAACACACAACAACGTAGACCACCACCACCTATACAATGACAAATAACTGCTGCAGAAAGAGATCTATATCGTGACACAATCTGTCAATATTGTGGTAAATCTAGTCATATTGCAAAAATCTGCTGGTGGATACCCAAAAAGACAAATCAGAACAATGAACTCCCACAAGCTCTTGTCGCACTCACACTAGACAACTCTGTCATTGACATAGAGTGGACTTCAGATACTGTAGCATCAAATCATATGACTGGACAACAAGGTATGTTAACAAATGTTCATCAATATAATGGAATAGACTCCATTATTATTATACATGGCTCTTCCTTACCAATAACAGGTATTGGAAATACTTCTATTAAATAAAAGGACAATATTTTACCTCTTCATTATGTTCTTTTAGTACTAAACCTAAAGAAAAATTTCTTTTTTGTAAGTCAACTCACTTCTCAATTTCCTTTTAATTGTGAATTTTTTAAGGATAGTTTTTTTTAAAAGGAACGGAACACAAGTCATCCTCTCATGATAGGAAAACGGAAGGGTAACTTATATTTCTTGTCCAGTGAGCCAAAGGCACATTATTCCTATCGATTCAAATCTGGCACCACATATATTTGGCACCAGCGTTTAGGCCATCCTCAATTTTCTGCAGTTCAGATATTAAAGAATAAAGGATTGGTTGAAGTTGTAGACTCTTCAAAAAAGGATCATTTATGTGATAGTTGTCAATTAGGCAAATTAAGTAAACTTCCTTTTAGTTCTTCTGCGCATTCTAGTTCTAATGTTTTTGATAATATACATTGTGACCTATGGGGACCTGCTCCACTTTTATCTATTGGCAAATTTCGATTCTATGCGTGTATAGTAGATGATTTTTCTAAATACACTTGGATCATTCCTTTAAGAAATAAATTTGATTTCTTTGCTGCCTATGTAGCATTTGAACAATATGTTGAGCGTCAATTCAATAAAAAAAATCAAAATTTTTCACTCGAATGGTGGAGGAGAGTTTGTTAATTCTCGATTTTCATCTCATTTTCTTGTCATGGGAAATATTCATCAAATTTCATGTCCCTATACTCCCGAACAAACAGGTATGGTTGAGCAATGCCACCGTCTTATTCGTGAACTAGGTATAAAAATGTTATTTCATAGTCATGTACCTTTATATTTATGGGTTGAAGCTTTTTCCACTACTGTTTTTCTTCTTAATCTTTTACCTTCCTCCTCTCTTCACTCTGAAACTCCATATTTCATGTTACATGGGACTCATCCTGATTATACTTCTTTGTGTGTGTTTAGTTCCAAGTGTTTTCCATATACATGGTATACCAAAACAAATAAATTTGATCCAAAATCAGTTTTATGCATTTTTGTCTGTTACAGTGACAAACATAAAGGATATAAGTGCTTTCACCTTCCTAGTCGCAAGTTTCTTATTTCTCGACATGTTGTTTGATGAAGCTATTTTTCCATTTAAATCCTCTCTATCATCTACTTCAGTTGCTCATGTGCATAAAATTTTTTACTCTTGGCTACCTTCTTCTTTTTACTCAGGTACTCCTTCACAAGAATCTATCTCGTTACCTCCTTCTCATATTCCTCTACCCACTCTTGATGTTATGCTACCATTACCTACTCCTGTCATTGAATCTCCTTTCCCTTGCCCCACAATTACCACTTCCCCTGACTCTCATCATGATTCCTTACCTTCTGGTGATCCATTGCCATCCACTGTTGAGCCTATTACATCTGATTCAATGTCCATTGTTGCTGCCTCCGACTCACAATCATGACCAGTCCCTTTTTGTAATTTTATGACTATCCGGTCTCAAAGTGGAGTTGTCAAACCAAATCCTAAATATACTTTACTTGTTGACTCCTCTCACACTATACCTCGTGAGCCAAGGACGATTAAAACAGCTTTGTCTGATCCAGGATGGAAAACTGCAATGCTTGAAGAACTTGTTGCTCTTCATCAAAATAAAACCTGGAAACTTGTTCCACGTACTTTCAACATGCATGTAATTGGCTCGAAATGGATCTTCAAGACAAAGCTTAAATCTAATTGCTCTTTGGATCGACTTAAGGCTCGCTTAGTTGCTAAAGGTTATCTTCAGATTAATGGTATTGATTATACAGAAACGTTTTCTCCTATTGGTTGCCTAAGTACAATTCGTATAATTTTAACTATTGCTCTTGTCAAGCATTGACTCATTCATCAATTGGATGTAAAAAATGCATTCTTACATGGTTCTATTGTTGAAGATATATACATGGAACAACCCCCAGGTATGGCTCACTCTCAATTTCCGAATCATGTTTGTAAGCTTCAACGTGCTCTTTATGGACTTAAACAAGCACCCCGTGCTTGGTTTGATAGACTCAGTGATTTTCTTCTTTCTTGTGGTTTCTTTTGTAGTCTTGTTGATCCTTCTCTTTTTATTTGTCATTCTAATCAGGGTATTCTTGCTTTACTTTTATATGTTGATGATATACTTCTTACAGGATCTTCCACTGAGCTTGTCACTTCCTTATTCAAACCTTAAGTCATGAAGTTTCCATGAAGGATCTTGGACCAGTTCATCACTTTCTTGGAGTTGAGATCTCTCCCACATCTGAAGGCTTACATCTTTCTCAGTCACACTATGCTCTTACCATTCTTGAATCATCCAACATGGTAGATTGCAAACCTATGCCTACTCCTTTGGATGTTAAGCTAAAACTACCTGAAGCTGCAACTCCTCTTGCGGATCCTAGTTTTTATCGTGGAATTGTTGGAGCTCTTCAGTATCTCACTCTTACTCGACCAAATTCATCCTATAGTGTCAACTATGTTTCACAGTTCATGCATACTCCCACGTTTGTGCACATGAAATTGGTTCATCGTATTCTTTGGTATCTTAAAGGCAGACTTTCTACCGGTCTTCATCTTACTTCTCATACTACACTTACACTATCTGCTTTTTTGACGTTAATTGGGCGAGTTGTCCGACCACAAGACGTTCCACAACTGGGTACTACAAATTTCTTGGTTCTAATATCATCTCATGGTGTGCAAAGAAGCAACACACCATCTCTCGCTCTAGTACTGAAGTTGAATATTGCGCTATGGCTAATACTGCTGCTGAGCTTACCTGGCTCACTTACATTCTCAGTGATCTACATATTCCACTTTCATCTTCACCAACTCTTTATTGTGATAATATCAGTGCTTTGTACATGACCATTAATCCCGTTTTTCATGCTCGAAGTAAACATATCGAATTGGACTACCATTTTGTACGTGAACGCGTTGCTCTTGGGCTACTTGTCACTGAGTATATTCCTTCCAATCACCAGGTTGCTGATCTCTTTACAAAATTTGTTACAAAAGCTGATCTCTCTTACTTCCGTTCCAAATTGTGCCTTCAGCCCCGGCTCAGTTTACGGGAGGGTATTAGCAAACCTGTTCTACATGATGAGTATTAGGAGTCATAAGGTGTTCCACGTTTTATAGAGAGATAAGGAAGATTATGTTCATTCAAATATCACCTATCTATTAAAGGAATATAGTTGGTTTCAAGGACTCCTAAAGAGTAACAACTTCCTATGTAAATGGTAGTCTAATAGATAAAGGAAGCTCCTCCTATTTGGCACCACATTCACAGCAACAGATTAACAGTAAAGTGTTATCAAGAGTTGCAGATTTTGTAGAATTTTATCATTATCTTTGTGGAAGTTTATCATTATCTTTCCCTAGTTTTGTATTAGCCGTAGGCTATATTAATAACCTTTGTATCTTTGAAATCTGTAAGCAAGAACAGAGTATTTTTGCAATAACAATTCTATTTTTCTTCTCACATTTAATCTCCATTTTTCATTTACCTATCATGACCATATTTTCAAGTCAATCTAGGTTACTTATCTTACAAAGCCTATGCTAAGAGCTTTATTACTTCTCCTTCAATGTTCTGTCATCTTTTAGCAGCAAAATTATACCTCCTTTTATTTTACTAGTCTGAAGAGAGAATCTACATATAGCTTATGTGAGATGACTTTAATGCTTATTCCATACAGGTCATTTGGTCCTTAAGAGAACATGTCAACTTATTAATTTTTGCAAGTACATGAGGTTTTCTTTAATACTATCTTAATTTTTCTAGCATTCTTCAGAACTTTTAATTCTTCAATCTTTCCAATGCATATTGATTTAGTTTCCTCTCTTCATTCTCTCTTGATTTCCTTTATTGGATCCATTATTTGGTCTCTTTTCAACTTCCTCTATGCTATGAGGGATTCAAAACCTTATTATTAATTCATAGAAGGAAAGTAGTGTTTATATTGTGCATAAACTTAGTCTTCCAATTATGACATTGTATGTTGAAGCTTCCTTGCTAGATAAAAGTTTATTACTTTAGGGTTTGTGCCTAGGGTAATTGAAAGTGATATTCGTCCTTCTATATTTCTATTATAGTGATCTTCATATCTTTGAAGGCATCATAAAATAACATGTCCACCATATTTCTTGTTTTTATTAGGATTCTTTTTAACTGACAAGTTTTTAATTCTCCCTGTAACAACCATTGCATCCTTATATGTTTGTGTTAGACACCACCCCTTACTCTCTTGGAGGGTTACCTTTGCCACTTTACTTTTTTTTGTCTCAGATGTCTTCCTTTTTTGTCATTTCCTTCCTATATATGTAGAGTTCTTTTTTTTAACTTCGAGTTTTTGTTTTCGATACTGTGACTTCTTACATATCTCCCTTCTTTCTCTTTTGTTCATTTCCTTCAGCATGTTGTTTTTCCTTATTTGGAACTATCTCCAGCTCCCCTGATTAATAATTTATTTATCGATCTTTTTAGATCTCTACAATCCTCTATTTTGTAACCTATATTTTCATTAAAATGATAATAAAGGTCTTTAGTTCTTTGAGGTAATCATGATCATTCTTCTGGGAATGTTCTGTAAATTCTTATTCTATATATAATCCACAACTTTGGAGTGTTAAACTTGGGTAGTGTGCATTTGCTTGTCTTTTCCCTAATCACTAGGATGTTCCTTCCATGGTTTTTTAGTTATTTTATAGATGGGATGCCATCTTCCCCTCTTCTTGTTTCTACCATTTTTGGGATTGGGACTTACCAAAATCCTCAAGCTCTCCTCTGCATCCTCAAAATCTATATAATTGTAGGTTCTAACTTGTACTTCTTCAAAACTATGAAATCTCCTTTTTTGCATCAAATTTCATAATGATGACTAAGTGTCAATCCATTTGTAAAGGCTACTGCGATAACCCTTACATCAAGGATTGGTATCTAGGTGGGTTTTAAGTTAAAACACTACAAATCGTCTTTAATGCTTTCATCCTTATTTGAGTGACAAAAATTAGATAGGTTGAATCCCTTGATTGGCGCCTATTGCTCACAAGTATATGTATTTGACTGAAACGAGGAGATCGGTGCAGGGTTGATGCTTTAAAATCACGACCTTGTTGACATCATCAATGAAGATAAGAATGCTCTATATTTTATTTTGATCGCTTTATATAGATCTAACATTTTATAGGCTTTCGGCGAAGTAAAAAAAAAGTCCCAATAAATTGACAATATATAAACATGTAAATTTTAAAAGGATATTTTTATTATTAAAATTTAATATTTATATATAAGTGACCCAATTTATAAGTCTACATACTCAACAAAATATTAAATGACCTTAACATCAGCTAATAATATCTTGCAGATATTATTTTGTCAAGTAATTAGATAAAAGTCTAAATTATTAAATCAAATATTTTTAGTAACTTTTGAAGTTAATTAACATTGGTGATTTTTAATAAAAAAATTCTTGTATAGGAATTAACGTAATGGTAATTGTAGTAATCTAATGCTACCAACCTATTTATAAAAAACCAATCAAACACATCCAATTATTTACGGTCTTATTTAATTATCAAATAATTATTATTATTATTTAATTATCATGACATGTTTAATAGAATTATACAAATGTTTGTAATAAATGAAAACATTTATGTAGCTTTGAATTGTGTAACTTAAATCATTTGATTTAGTCATATTATAACTAAAATTATGTGAACCTTTACAAGAACACAAATCTAACAATTATTACATGTAGCAAAATATAATGAAAATTACAATTACAAAATTAAATATTTATTAATGTTTAATTATATTTGTTTAAATAATAAGTAATTTAAAAATAAAAAGGAAAAACACAAAAAAACTCAATATCTTTTAATGTTATGTTTTGATTTAAAATGTTAATATAATGTCTACATTAATGAAAAATTACAAATTAATTATAATATGTTCAAATATTTAATAAGTTAAAAATAAATAAAAATCAGAAATTTTACCTTTAGATTATCAGTCAGAACTTAGAAAATATAACTGTGAAATTTTTTTACCACCAATTTTTGAATTGAAATATCTTATATTCATATGTTAGTAAATATAAAAATATTAGAGTGTAAAAAATACGCTCAAATGCTTCAAATGCATTTATAAATATAACAAGTTAAAGTTGTATAACTAATAAAGAAAGTTATTGAGCTTCCAAAATTAAAAGTTAACGCTTGGTAATATAACTAATAAAGGAAGATATTTATTAGTTAACATTAACTTTTTCTTCTTCAACAACCAAGGATTTATTACCATTCTAAATAAAAAATACTATTGAAATGCATTAAAGGTGGTCCTTAGTAACAGTGGACCTGAACTGGTGCCCTGCCTGCTCACTGTACCTATTAGCATGATCGACATAATCCATTTTCCATCGTATGTGGCTAAATTTGGCATCTTAACCCTGCGTTCTAGATGCTCACTTAGTGCGTTTGGGGCAAAGGACTATCTGTGATCAAGATTGCTCCCCATATTCTGAAGGGTTTTTTTTTTTTTCTCATAGCAAGATAGGATACAAATCAAGCAATCTCAGATATGCCACAGATGGAGTATCTCAAAGTGCCTAAGGGGTATGGACTTATTGCATTTCTTGCCTCTCTTATAAGAGCATATATACTTGCTGATGTAGTGTTTCATTTCTTGCCTCTCTTATAAGACCATGTATACTTGCTGATGTAGTGCTCTCATCAAAAGTTATTAATAGGATCGTAGGAGTAACTTCTTCATGGATCCTTTTTGTAAAAATGTTTTACTTAAGTTGTGGCTACCCGAATGGGAACAAAGTTGTTAATGATTCCAATAGATGACATCAAAGAATGCATGCTAGAATTTTAAACAGGATTGTAGAAGGTTGGTTGAGCCTACCAATTCTGAAATCATCCGAACTTGTAAGGAATAAAGTGTTGAAGTGCTAGGTGTTTAACACTTCGACACTTAAATTAGCAAGAGGCTAGAAAAATGAGAGAGATTAAAAAAGAAAAAAGAAAAGCAAGCTATGTCTTACCCCCTTTGCGGGCCCTTTTATATAATCATTTTGTGGAAGAATTGATTATTTGATATAACTTTACGTACCATGATATTTAGGCAAATACAAATAAACTTCTTGTGATAGGCACAATTGTACCACAAGATCTGACGAAATATAAATATCGGAGTTTGTGACTGGTATCATCTAAACTTGCAGTTAATCTTGTTGTTCAATTTTGTATCCAATATTGTTATTTTCATTAGTTTTGTATAGAAAGAAAATTTATATCACTACAACAAAAAGGTACATTTGGCGACGTCTTGTAGACGTCGTAGAATCCAATAAGACGTCGCAGAAAACATTCTACGACGTCTATTAAAACGTCACAATAGACGTCGTAGATTGTGGGGTAGGTAATAGGTTTCTGC